>PIJE02002357.1:70000-72540 GCA_002895965.2 Coryphaenoides rupestris | reverse complement strand
TCAGTGTTGTCCCATGAAATTATATCATAAAATATTTGCAGAAATGTGAGGGGTGTACTCACTTTTGTGAGATACTGTATATATAGATATATTAAATATACCACAACAAGTAATCACTGCAATTACTGCTTAACAAACCGATCTTATTTCATCATTAAAATAATATTATTGATACTGTTGATGTTATTATTATTATTTGTATGATTGATACGGGTGTCATTGTTGTCTCATCCAATGTAGTGCGGGCGCATCCTTTCTCGGCAGTAATGTGCCAAAAAAATACATAATTCATAATAAAAACAGTATTAATTCTGTTTCGGTGAGGAATATCCACCCCCCCGCCCCCCTGAGCGGGCTGCTGGGGGAGATAAACTCAGTGTGTCGCTTGAAACGCGGACATAATGTTCTGTGATTCTTTTTGTTTGCTTTCAAAGGTTGGATTTTCACCTCAAAGCTGTTTGTCTTGCCGTTTACATTCAATTAAGAGCTTAAAGATGACTAATTAACTCAAAGTAGCTTTACAGGAGAACAGGAGAGAGAGAGAAAGAACGACACAGCCACAGAAATAGCTTCTACCGCGAGCCCAGCCGGGGATGAAGGAACCAAGAACCAGACCATGGAAAGGATTCAGGAGCCAGGCCATGGAAAGGAACCATGAACCAGACCATGGAAAGGAACCAGACCATGGAAAGGAACCATGAACCAGACCATGGAAAGGAACCAGACCATGGAAAGGAACCAGGAACCCGACCGTGGAAAGGAACCAGGAACCAGACCATGGAAAGGAATCAGACCATGGAAAGTAACCAGGAACCAGACCATGGAAAGGATTCAGGAGCCAAGCCATGGAAAGGAACCAGGAACCAGACCATAGGAAGGAACCAGACCATGGAAAGGAACCAGGAACCAGACCATGGAAAGGAATCAGACCATGGAAAGGAACCAGGAACCAGACCATGGAAAGGATTCAGGAACCACCATGGAAAGGAACCAGGAACCAGACCATGGAAAGGAACAGGAACCAGACCACGGAAAGGAACCAGGAACCAGACCACGGAAAGGATTCAGGAACAGAAAGCATACCATGGAAAGGAACCAGACCATGGAAAGAAACCAGGAACCAGACCATGGAAAGGAACCATGAACCAGACCATGGGAAGGAATCAGTAACCAGACCATGGGAAGGAACCAGGAACCAGACCATGTTGGCAGTGTTAAAGCACAAGGTGCTTGTATTATTCCGTTCTCCTCTCGTTGACTCACCCAAGGCGAGTGATTTTGTTTGCCGAGGTGTGATTTGTGATTTTGCAACCCTTCGTGTAATTCATTGTTATCTCGCTCCCCCCATGATATTATTTGTATCCTCTTGCCAAGAACATTGTGTTTTGTTCATTGGATGTAATCATAAAGTGGTGCCTGTCTGTCCTGAAGTCCGCTCCCGCAGCGCCCATCAGAGCCGGCCCGCGTCGTCATTCAAACGCACCCCACGCGTGTTGACACTTTCTGAAGGGGGCCGGGTGGCGGGGCTGTTAGGGGGATTACAGGGTAAACACACCCAGCTGCAGAGCCACAGACAAGGAGCCGCTCTCCCCTGGCAAACTCCTTCATCAGCAGCAGCAGCAGCAGCAGGTTCGAGTTCAGTGGATACAGTCCACCGCTGCTACTGCTGCTGCTGCTGCTGCTGCTGTGTGTTTACTACGGTTGTGTGTGTGTGTGTGTGTGTGTTTACTACAGGTGTGTGTGTGTGTGTGTGTTTACTACGGTGTGTGTGTTGTGTGTGTGTGTGTGTGTGTTATGGTGTTTCTATGTGTGTGTGTGTGTGTGTGTGTTTACTACGGTTGTGTGTATTTACTACAGGTGTGTGTGTGTGTGTGCTTACTACAGGGGAGAGTGTGTGTTCACTGTGGGTGTGTGTGTGCGTGCGTTTACTACAGGGGAGAGTGTGTGTTCACTGTGGGTGTGTGTGTGTGTGTGTGTGTGTGTGTGTGTGCTTACTATAGGGGAGAGTGTATGTTCACTGTGGGTGTGTGTGTGTGTGTGGGTGCGTTTACTACAGAGGAGAGTGTGTGTTCACTGTGGGTGTGTGTGTGTGTGTGTGCTTACTACAGGGGAGTGTGTGTGTATACTGTAGGAGTGAGTGCACATGTGCAGTCATGAGTGTTTGTCTTGTGCGTGTGTGTGTACCATGGGAGTGCGCGTGTACTGATTGTGTGTGTGTGTGTGTGTGTGTGTGTGTGTGTGTGTGTGTGTGTGTGTGTGTGTGTGTGCCGACTTTGGGAATGTGCGTGTCCTGATTGTGTGTGTATGGGGGTGTGTGTGTGTGTGTGTGTGTGTGTGTGTGTGCGTGTGTGTACCATGGGAGTGTGCGTGTATTGATTGTGGGGTGTGTGGGGGGGGTGGGTTGTTCCATCTTACATTCAGGTGCAGCTGGTCGGTCCAGTGGCCGATGATCTTGTACTCGGCGGTGTGGTTCCTGATCTGGTACTGGTAGATCTCGTAGCGGCCGGGGGCGTCCCGTTCCTTGAGGCCCCACTAGTCTG
>PIJE02002357.1:57500-65000 GCA_002895965.2 Coryphaenoides rupestris | reverse complement strand
ATCTTGCTCGAGGCTGACCCCCTGTGAGGCTGTGGCCACGGGGGACCGTGTACTAGGGCAGTGGGTTCTCCTCGATAGCGGTCCAGGTCCAGGAGTATCAAAGCCCTCCTTAGCTCCTGATCCCCCGGAGAGAACTCAATCAGCACCGTAATACGATGCCGGTTACAGGCGACAGCGCGCGGAACCGGAGACTCGGTGAGAAGGGATCCAACTGGGGGCCTCTGATCGCCAGGCGCCGTGTAATCTGCGAGCGCACATGTCGTCATTTAAATAACGCTCAGAAGTCGTAATCCGGCGCGGCGCGGCGACACCTGCGGGCGAAGACGGCGAACGCGAGCCGCCGCCGCGCCGCATGGTGTCTGTGTGATAAGCGGCGGCCGATAGCATCGCTTGTCACCGCGCCGACCTGTCATAGCGATGTTCCGCATTTTGGTTTGTTTGGGTGGTGGTGGTTGTTTTTTTTTTTTTTTCGGCTGATTTCATGCAATATCAAATATGGTGTTTTATTTTGGTTCCTCGCGAGCGGGAACACTGAGGAGGAGGAGGAGGAGGAGGAGGCCGGGACGGGGAAAATTCACCGGTTTGCTTTGTTGGTCGGCGTGGCAGACTGGTGGGGATGGCAGTTTCACTGGTGTACAGAGGGGAGAGAGGGGGAGAGAGAGTGGATGGGAGCTAGAGAGAGGGGGGGAGTGAAAGTGAGAGAAAGAGGGAGTGAGAGCGGGAACAAAGCCAGGTTTTTCTCTCATTTCAGCTGGAGACATGGAACAGTGACAGGAGGAAAACTCGACTTAAAACATCACGATGCCCAGCTCTGAAGTCTTAATGCATTATCATACATACTGTAGGTATGCCCTTAAAATGAGCCGTGAGATACCATAGGGAATGTCCATTTCTAGTATTAGTTTGATAATGTGTAAGTTCAATTATTATATTCCTCAACGTCCCGCCACGGATCAATAAAGAACTACGCTATCTCATCCTATATACTCGTAATCACCCTCAGTTGGAGCATATCCTGATACGTATAGATGCTGGGTAAAATCATGATGCCTAAAATCATCATAAGAAAATACATTTATACGTTTCCATAGCAGCCCACCCGGCACCCTGCGGAGTGGCTGCTGTGCTCCCCTCCACCCCCCCCCCCACTGATGTGAGAAGGAGCCAAAGGCAACTCATTAAAAGCGGAGATGATTCGGGGGGGAAACCAACCACCGTCACAGCAGAGCTACAAGTACACCGGACCGCTACGGCTGCACAATCAACATCCTGAGTGGTCCTCAACAACAGTAAAGTGTTTCTCCTGAAGTTAAAGCAAGAGACCACAACCGTCGTAGCGAGATGAGTCTGGTCCAGTCCGCTCTCGCTCAGAGAGACAATTCCTGGAAGTTAAAACAGTGACAACATTATATCCTCAAAACCTTCCACCACAATTCCGCTGCTCCTGCTCTGCGCCTCGCGTCTCCATGACCGAGCGCTCGTGTGCATTAATTATCGCTGCCTATAGAACGAGCCTGCTGCGCCGACAGGAGGTATGCAGTGAATAACGATCGCGGCTCGAGTCGATTTGACTCGTTACTTAAAATACCTCGGACTTAACACACGGCCCGGGTACGTGTCTGAACAGCACCAGACTATCTGTAACACGACGCCGGAAGAGATTAAAGGCGCACACGCACAAGTCATTGAGAAGCAAAGAAATTAATCCATCTATATGCACCGCCGTGTTGAAATGACACCATCACGGTACAGCCGTTTGAAACGTACTGTAGAAGAAGAAAAGTGCCCGGCGACACATCTGCGTACAGCCGGCCAGAACTTTTTTACTTCCCTCCTAACTCTCTCCGGATCACATCTCGCACTTCTGTCTATTTTTCAGCGACGTCCGGCTCGTTCCCGAGGTCGCCAAGACGTCGAGGGATATTGACCGAGGCTATTAACCTCGAGACCAGTAAACACCGGCAGGGGAGACGGAGAGAGAGAGAGAGAGAGAGAGAGAGAGAGAGAGAGGAGGGCTGAAGGCTACAGCTAACTCCTCCCTCCTGCTAGGACGTGATGGCTGGGATATTTGTTTCCATTTCGATGGACTCGTAGCGGCGCCTTTAAAGTGGCTTTTTGAAGCCATCCTATGCATCAGCGGTGATCGGATAGGAAATCGTCCGTCGATTCGCGCCTCGGAAGATGTTTGCTCGCTGGATCATTTTCAGTTTTGTGTTCCTGTCATTTCTCGTTCACTGGGGGACTTTGGGTTTGTTTCGTTCTTTTTCCCTCGTCGATTTGAGCGTGTGAGTCGTGAGTGAGTGTGTCTTCCGGAACTGTGCAGTTTAATTTGTGCTGTGTGCAGTCTGCTTTGCTTCGTCACGGTGATCATCAAACAGGAAGTAGGCGTCGTCATAGATCGCGTTTATGCGCCAAGTAGAAATGTAATGGTGGATAGTGATGGTGATGGCCCACTACACCCAGGGTAGCTTCGGTGCTAGGTTGAGCCTCGACGCTCGTCAACTGTCAAGATCATAGATGTGAGCTATGGAATATGTTACGGATGTTACGCTATGTTATGGATTAGAGCTCTAAAGTAGGTTACAGCTCTATGATAGAGAGCTCCATCATATTTAAGAGCCCTGCCACTGATTAAAACTCTGTCGTGGATAAGACCTCTGTCATAGATTAGAGCCGTCATTGAACACGACTCGGGTCACAGATTAAAGCCCTTTCACAGATTAGAGATGTCACAGATTAGAGCTGTCATAGAACACAGCTCTGCCGCAGATTAAAGCGGTTATAGATTAGAACTGTCAGAGAATACCACTCTGTCATAGATGCTCGTTTTCTCATGGATCAGAGCTGATGCTCGTCGCTCTGTAAACCTTCAAAGGGGCTCACATGGAGTAAGTCGCTGTTGCCTCTGAGTTTAGCTTGACATTCACCACGCGTGTCCTGGGACTACTCGGCGAGAAGTCAGACGAAAGCGTCTGATATAGATGACAAGCCTCATCCAAATAGGCTGTGGTATCCAGCTGAGAATTTAATAGGATTTACTTTCGTGGACGACCCCCTAAGGCGTGGACAACAGCCAGCGACTCGCATCCACTTGTACTCTTACTGCTCAGCTCTGCTTCAGCAGTGATTCGGGAAACGATTCAACCTCGTCCACCTTGACGGGCAAAAATACATATCAGGGGTTAGAGACCGTGTGTGTGTGTGTGTGTGTATTGCCTGCATAAAACGTCCCATTGGCTTATTTTCGGTCCAGAAAGTGTGTGACCGTTCAGGCGTTCAGCGGACACCTCTTTGCATTTATTTAGTTCTTAAATCCTGTCGGCTCGCCGGTAGCTTGGGTAGCGTTTCACCTGGCGGTCATTAAGGAGCAGGTGTGGGTTCGGCGTCGGGCTGCAGGAGGCACACAGCAGGCGGAGTGTGTGGAGTCACCACATCCACCCTGACCTCAGACACGACACTAGTACTGCCCTGTAGCAGCACCCTGACCCGGGCCCAGCCAGTGGATCAGTTTCTGGAGTTAAATTCTTGTGAACGACACACACACACACACACACACACACACACACACACACACACACACACACACACACACACACACACACACACACATACACACACACACACATACACACACACACTCACACACACACACACACACACACACAGAGGGGGGGCTGAGGAGGAGGGGTGATGTGCAGCCACTGGATACTCCAATACTCCACGAATAGAACGCATTCAACGCTCCCAGCTCCCCTGCTACACACACACAGACACACACGCACACACACGCACGCACACACACACACACACACTGCAACAGTGACCGCCAATCGTTTCAATTGAAAGGCTTCTGAAAAGGTCAGTTCATATTGCCACCGCGCATATTTTCGTTGACATTATTGATCGCGTGTATCAAGCGTGCGTTCCCAATACACTCCACTCTCGCTCGGCACCAGCGGTGGTGGTGGAGGTTGGGGGTGAACATTGGATTTTCTCCTTTATCACACGCGTGAGAATACCGCCATCCATCACGTGGTCACACACCCGACCCACTGGAAGTCAAATTGAAATGCTGTGGTTTTTGTTTGCCTTTTACATTTCTGAATTCCATCTTCAAACGTGTATACGTATATATAAATATATATATATAAACCCTGGCTGACAAATATACAACGGCTAAACCGCAAAGAAAAGTACAAATGTTGTGAAGCCATACGTCTCGCACCAATATGCGCCGGTCGGGGGCGTTACGACCGCCGCCGCGACTGCAGCGCATTACCACTCGCGGGAAGAGTGCATCAATAGTTGATGAAGTGATGATATACCTTCGGCATCCCGGGAGCGATAAACCACGGAAACCCAGATTCCATGTAATGAAAAAGTACATTGAGGAGTTGTTTGTGTAACGATAAACACAATATAAACACGAGCCTATTTCTCTCTCTCTCTCTCTCTTTTTTCTCTTTTCCCTTCTCCGGCCTTCGTGGAATTCCTTTATATTTTTGAATGATGCCGAGAGAGACCAAAACTGCTTGTGTTTTCAGAAAACTTTGCCCACGTTCGCTGTTTGAAAACCCCGTAAAAATTCCTCCACCTCCAGCCGAGATCACCGCCGGGGAGCGACTGGGTTAGCGGCCGAATTCCCCCGCAGTGGTTTTTAGTTTCCATAGGCGCTCTGTCAAGAGAACAGAAAACCACCAGTAGATGGACGGTCCCGCGCCGCGCAACAGAAAAGCCCATCAGCCGAACGCCGGGGAAAAAGTCGAGCGCGAGACATGCCTGTTTATCAAGTAACTTTATTTTTCCGCGACCCCGACTCTCTGTGACATGAATTAAAGATTTAATTTCCATTCTGTCAGCGCAACAAGTATACATTTCTAATGGAAAATTAGCTCGAGGAGAGAGATTTCCGATGAATAATGGATTTGTACGGAGCGCTCTGGAGAGTCCACGGCAGACTCTTGTTATTGTTCCGGGTGTACGACTGAGTCCGCCCTCCAAGGCCCTCCGGTCTCCAGGACATCGAAGAGCTCATTCTACACGTCCGCCTTCCGCTTGCGGCCGACACGTCATTCGTCATTTATTTCTGCATTTGTAAGAAATGAATGAATTGAGGGATATACTGTAAAGGAATGATTGTGGGAATTAATAACTTCATATATGTGGTCCGTGTTGCGTCAAAGTAAAGTAAATCCAGTTACGTTGCCAGAACAGAGAGACTAAGACAGAGTTTCTTTCATCACGACCGTGAACTCTGACCTCACTAGGGCCCCCTCACTGCCGCTCCCATGCACACACTCACATACACACACGTCAGTTCACACATAGTACACAGTACATGTACTCGCATAGTTTCACTACATAACGTATTATACTGTAGAACTTGCATGGAGACATACATGGTCTGCACTCTTTATTCTATACTTTATATTGCCTTGTTGTTATATTTGTTTCTTTATTTCTCATTCCTGCTGCTCCTTTGCTGTAAATACTGTAAATATTGTGGATATTCTGATCCTCCAATTCATGACGTTTGTGTTATTTGTGTTGAATTGTTCTTTTGCGCATTCGGCTGAGCATCGGCACTTTTTCATGTCACCGCACACCCTGCACGTGTACGTGACAAATAAAGTTCTTGAATCTCGAAAAAAAATCCCCAAACAGAATAAAGTTAGAAGGTATTATTAGCGATGAGGAGACAGTTTTAGCCAGCGACGGCACGTACCGACCGACTAAGTACCGTTCGTTTGATTAGGTGCGCCTAAGAAGAAGATGCTATTTTTGGAATCCAGTAATTTATGTAATCCTATTAATGCGTCTGCGGTCGCTTGCCAATGCTTCACATCGCCGCGTCGTGTTTTTTTTTCATTCGACTTCCCCGTGCCGGGAGTTTGGGAGTGGGGGCGTGTCCTCCGAGCCCTTGGGAGAATGTAATCGTGAAAAAGCACCTTACGAATAAACCAGACGTGATTTATGCCGAAGTTCGTCCCTCCAGGCAAACGCGTTGGAGTTCCTCCCAGAAGAAGAAGGCTTCCGAGTGCCTGCTTCCAAAAGGTGTTAAATTAAAGTGGCCAAGTTGGGCAGGAAATCAATATAAAGTCCTTTCTGCATACCCCACCTCCCCACCACCTCCCCAAGCCTGTTAAATAGCTCCCAATAGTGCATTAAACACATCGGAAATGAGGGCGCCCACCGACCACCGCAACCACCGCGCCCGCATCTGATTTCCTGGAAGCTGCCGCTGGGGGGGGGCTGGGGGGGGCGCCGGACACTCACCGGCGAAGTTGAGGCGGCGGATGTGTTTGAGCAGCAGGGTGCCGTTGAGCGGGTCCATCCGGGCGCAGAGGCCCACGGTGCCCGGGCACAGCTCGCGGTGCATGTTGTGCAGCGCGTGCGCCATGGCGTAGACGGCGTCGATCACAAACTGCACCTTGCCCTCCTGCTCATAGGACGAGTCCTTGCTGATCCGCTCCTGGTCTGTCAACACAACAACGACAACAACGACAGCATCAGCGTCAACACAGAGTTAGGGTTTAGGGCAGGGGTGTCAAACATGCGGCCCGGGGGCCAAATGCGGCCCGCGAGCCGATCCAATGCGGCCCCGAAGGCAATTTTACAAAATTGATTGATTTCTTCAATCAATTCTTCTTTTATTCTGCAGTATTGTAATTCCTACAAATAACCACTAAGCTGCACGGGTTGCAGTGTGCATTTTCTGAGTTCCGGGAGCTGGAGATGGAGCGAAGCACTTTTCAGTCAACCCTTCTGACAATGCAATGCGATGCCGTGCTAAAGAGGAGTGTTAGAGACATGAGAAAGGAATAAAACAAGTTGGCCTAAATCTCTCCGACTGTAGCCTTGTGGATAATCCTCATTTCACTCGTTTAATTAAGGTAATGAGACATTTTAAAGCTCGTGCAAGAGTATCTTCAATCATATTAAAAGTATTTTGTTCGTCCGGCCCCCCGCTAAGTAGCGCTTGGTCCGTTACGGCCGTCAACCTCAAGTGAGTGTGACGCCCCTGGTCTGCTGCAGGGGTGCAGGGGTGCAGGGTGACTCCCGGGCCGACAGTGGGTACTGGGGTTCGAACCCCAGGTGTCCTCCCTGTCCACCCTGTAGGTGTCAATGACATCATCACATCATTGAATTCACTGTGAAACCGCCAAATGACTAATGAATGAATAAATAGCTAATAAAAAAAATGTATTTGTATTTTTTTAAATAAATAAATAATGACTAAAAAGACCAATAGATTGTTTATATTCGGTATACACTCATATATACTCTCAGCTCTGAGTCAGAGGCAACCGCTAGCAGCCAATTACAAAGCAACTGAAACAAATATGTGTCAGACCACAGTTTACTTCACTGAGTCATTAGGACTGGAAAAACAACACACACACAAAAAAGGATTTTCTGTAGACATACTGTATATATGTATATCATTAGTATATTTGTTTAAATAATAAATAAATGATATTATCACTATATTATTACACT
>PIJE02002357.1:0-50000 GCA_002895965.2 Coryphaenoides rupestris | reverse complement strand
GGCGAGGTTCTTGGGTACAGAATAATCATAACAGCGGCAGAGGGTACCGCCTTGGCCTTAAGAGTCTCGGCATCGGTATTCGCTCCGGCTGCTTGAGAAACCGCTCCGTGAAGCAAAATGCTCCAGCGGGGCCTTGGCAACAACAGGCAGCGGCGCCCAACACACAAAGACAGGTTAGAGATTTGCGCGTCTTTTCACCGGGCCGCGGTGCCTCGGAGAGAGGAACCTCGTGTGACTCCGGCTGTGCTATAATCGGGGAGAGGGATAGGCAGGAGGTAGGGAGGGAGAGGAGGTGAGGGAGGTAAGAAAGAGAAGGAGGGAGGGAAAAGAAAGAACAGAGAGAGTAAGAAAGAGTAAGACCAGAGGAGACGCGTCGAGAGCCGCTGCGTTGGTGACGGAAACTCATTTTCTAATTTATTTTTCTCTTGTTGGCTCACCATCAACCGCCGATGACTGCCGGAGGCTGTCGGGGCGGGCGTTAGCGATTCTTGACCGTCGCATTAATACTTGCCTGCTGGGTATTGTCCATGATAATCCAGAGCCTCAAGAGAAGCGAGTTGTTATTCGTGCTGCCTTAATCCATGCTACAGCCTGTCTCCGCCGTCTCCCAGGACTCCGGGGAACTCTTGATGAGGCGATTCTCAGGCTCCTTCGCTTCCTGTCTAACAGGGTCTTCGCCCCCCTCCTAACAATCAGTCAGCCGTCTCCATTCGCGCGAGCCGCCGCCTCCCTGCCACTATTTTGATATACAATCTCTAGTTCTAGTCATTAGGTCGTCCTTTTCATCGTCTCAATTATCTTAGTGATCTTTCGAAACGCATTAATTAAAAAAGCAAAGGCCCTGTACCGCCGGTCCACCTTACAAGATGGGAGGGTGGTTTTACGAGGATATCGCCGTGGATTGGCAGGGCCCCCCCCCCACATTGGTATTCTGCGAAGGCTACTGGGAGCCAGAGGGGGTGTTAAGGAGACGTGGTTTGCTGTGGCGCGGCGTCGTCTACGACCCACGCGCCTCCACACCACACACACACAAACACTCGGCACATGGCCCTATTGTCTCGGCTCGCTAAGCCCCCCGGCGCCCGAGCTGTTTCTCTCGTCTCCTCCCGTGCGTCTCTCGCGCTACGCTGGCAGCATCCTCCTCCTCCTTTCCCCGCCCCGCGCTGGATGCTGGCCTTCAAAGTGATAAGGCGCGACAAAGTGAGGGCGTTTAAACTTTGTCGCCGCACACACACACACACACACACACACACACACACACACACACACACAAAGTCAGTCTCTCTGTGGTAATGTTTGGACTCTTCGTCTTTCGTTTTTTGTCGTCTTGGTGCGGAGAGACACGACGTTGCTGCGAAGGCGTCTTTATGTGCTCGGAGATGAAGACGGATCCGCGTTAATCCGTTTTTTTTTTTCTTGTCGCCAGCCTGCGTGGGGCTGCGCTGTAAAAATACCGCTGCCGTTGAAGCGCGGAACGTGTTTGATGTGTGGAATCTATCCGTTTGTTTCTCGCTTTAAATATCGGCGGAACCGTTTCATCGCCGCTTTGTTTGCTGTCAAAACATCGTCGGCGCGGGGGGGGGGGAAGCGGGGGGTCGGCGTGTTTTGTGGTTCGGTTTTTTTTTTTTTTTACTGAAACTGCTGACAACTTTCCTAATGTTGTTGTTGTCTTTCGTAACCCTGCTGCGCTCTCCTTTAAACTGTCAAAAGCCTCCGAATGCGTCAACGGTTCCCGGACCCCTTTGAGAGGCGAGACGCTTGCCGGGACTCTGAGGGCTCAGAATAGCCGCGGCTCATTTCCACGTGGCTTCTCTCCTCCGCACATCTTTACATGTTCGGCTGATTCCATCACGACAATCAGGGACGTCTCCAACGCTCACCTACTCCGACCGGAAGCGTCAACGCATCGAAACCAGAAAATGAACGATAAAGGCGATGAAGACTTCATCTCTTCACGACGAGCAGAACAAAAGGAGATCTATGAGATGTTGTCCCGGCTCTCGTCCAACTTCATAAATTAGTCGGGATATCTGAGGGTGATTACATCCTCTCCGCTTTAATTAATATCACATCAACATCTCCCTCCCTTGCGCACATAAAGAGATTTGTCTCTCTCTTCCCTGTCTCCCAACCTCTCTCTCTGCCTCTCTCTATCTGTGCCTCTCTCTCTCTCTCTCTCTCTCTCTCTCTCCTCTCTAACCTCCTTCTTCCTCTCCAACCTCCTCTCTCTCTCCAACCTCTCCTCTGGTCTCTGTGCTCTGTCATCTCTTTCCTCTGTCTCTCTTTCTCTGGCCTCTCTTCTCTGGGCCTCTCCAACCTCTCTCTCTCTCCTCTCTCTCTCTCTCTCTCTCTCTTCTCTCCTCTTCTCTCTCTCTCTCTCTCTCTCTCTTCTCTCTCTCGTCTCTCTCTCTCTCTCTCTCTCTCTCTCTCTCTCTCTCTTCTCTCTCTCTCTCTCTCTGTGTGTGGTGTGTGTGTGTGTGTGTGTGTCTGTCTCTCTCGCTCTCTCTGCTTCCTCGTGATGTACTGGGGAGTCTTTGATCACTCTGATAACCGCAGACCTCTGAAGACATTGATTATTCCCGGGCTCTTGGTCTTCCCACTTGGTTTCCCTAAACAGTGGCACGGCGGTGGAGTAATGGGCGCCTCCACGGCTAGAATCACACAGTGGTCCCTCTAAACAGATGCCGTGTGGCCCCCACAAGCAGAAGGCAGACTGAGAGAGAGAGGAAGCATTCAGGGCTGAAGCACCACACTGGTGTTCGGCTGACTCGGTTAATTCGGTGCCCCTGGGTTCCCAAACTGAGTTTGCGTGCACATCTGTATAGAACACAGTGTAGCCTGGTGGCTCTGTCGTCATGAGCAGGTAGACTCAGGTTTGTACTTAAGATATTTTAGGAAGCTCCTATACAATAGAGCAAAGTGGTTTAACTATGAGCTGCACTGGAGTCTTCAATTTCTACTTGACATTCATCAGCGCGCCTTCACTGGAATAACGATCTGAAAAGCTTTTTTCGTTTTTTTGTATGCAAAACCAATTATTTTAATGACTTTCAGGCAATTAAAAGAAGTTTAATGACCTGAAAGTTTGTCAAATTGTAAAAAAAACAACCAAAAAAAAACGTATATACATACAGATTATACAAAGGTTTAAAAATGTTAATGATACCTCCCGCGCCTCCACCTGCATGTCGTGTGGCTCTGAAGGGTACCGGAGTAACATGAAAGATGCCGCCAAATGTAATGTACTGCATTATAATTTGTATTATCTTAAACCACCACGAGTCTGTACTCAGCACAAATAACAACAGAGACCCCGCCGCCCCCCGCCGCCACCCCCCCCCCGCGAGACGCTCTGAATATCAAATGCTGTTCGCTGTTCCACTTTGATTGAAACACAACAACTTCCTCGGCACACACCCGGCGTGTCACTTCCTCCCCGACGTCAAACGGCTGGTTTTCAACTTGGTGAGAGGAAAGGCAGACACTAGAAATCTATATTTATACGTATACACTTAGACATTCTCTCTCTCTCTCTCTCTCTCTCTCACTGCCTCTCTCCCTCTCTCTTTCCCCTCCCTGAGAGAGAGAGAGCGAGAGAGAGAGAGCAAGAGAGCGAAAAGTTGAAGATTTTAAAACAGAACAGAAAGCAGGGAGCCATAAGTCTGAAGAGGCGAGGAAGAGGGAGGAGGTTAGTACAGAGATAGAGAGCATCTTACTTGGGAGGGAGAGGTTAGGACAAGAGTAGAGAACATCTTACTGCGTGAGGGTGGAGTTAGGACCAGAGAGTAGAGAGCATCTACTTGGTGAGGGTGGGACGGTTGCAGAGAGTGGAGAGCATCTTAATGGTGAGGGAGGGAGGAGAGCATCTTACTGGTGAGGGTGGGAGGTTAGGACAGAGAGTAGAGAGCATCTTACTGGTGAGGGTGGGAGGTTAGGACAGAGAGTAGAGAGCATCTTACTGGTGAGGGTGGGAGGTTAGGACAGAGAGTAGAGAGCATCTTACTGGTGAGGGTGGGAGGTTGGCGGGGGGGGGGGTTAGGACAGAGAGTAGAGAGCATCTTACTGGTGAGGGTGGGAGGTTGGGGGGTTAGGACAGAGAGTAGAGAGCATCTTACTGGTGAGGGTGGGAGGTTGGGGTTAGGACAGAGAGTAGAGAGCATCTTACTGGTGAGGGTGGGAGGTTGGGGGGGGTTAGGACAGAGAGTAGAGAGCATCTTACTGGTGAGGGTGGGAGGTTGGGGGGGTGGTTAGGACAGAGAGTAGGGAGCATCTTCATGTTGAGGGTGGGAGGTTAGGACAGAGCAGTAGGGAGCATCTTACTGTGAGGGTGGGAGGTTGGGGGGTGGTTAGGACAGAGAGTAGAGAGCATCTTACTGGTGAGGGTGGGAGGTTGGGGGGGTGGTTAGGACAGAGAGTAGAGAGCATCTTACTGGTGAGGGTGGGAGGTTAGGACAGAGAGTAGGGAGCATCTTACTGGTGCACTTCTTGAGTCCCGATCCTTTCTTCAGCGCGTGGCGGCTCAGCTTGCAGTTGAAGTTGTTCTCCCAGAACTCGGCGAACCAGATGTTCCTCCGGTTGTTCTCCAGCGTGCGGCTGATGAAATAGCGATCAAACCCTACAACACACATGCACACACACACACACACACACACACATGGCACCACACACACACGCACACACACACACGCACACACACACACACACACACACACAATGGGTCATTGCCGACGTGTCAACAACCTGTGCAAATTATTATTCTGTTAAAGATCTACGTCTGCCCTGTGATATATTATGACGTACTATGATGCAATTAGTGTTGCTCTAATTTGTTCCGTTAGTCATCGGTAATGACTTCATTATGTGGCCTTGATAGAACACAGCAGCCCTTATCTTGACAATTAATATTGTTTTGATTCGACACACAAAGCAAAAAGAAAAACACAAATCAGTCCAGAAAATCTTTACAAAACCCGTAAGTCAAAGCAATACCCCATTTAAACATTTAACATTTAAAACCCTCACATAGACACGAAGACACCTTTAACGGGAAACCAAACACTGTGTTTCAGCTAGTCCTCTTAATTCCTTAAGTCCTTTTAATATTCTTCAAATATCTTCTCCGGGACCGCCGGTGTACTTTTGATCATTTAGGGGCGAGGCTACGCTGCTGTTTCTTCTTCTAGGCTTTTGCTCTCTTACACAAGCCACCGCCACTCGCTAAATTTAGATTTGGTTTGTTATGCAGCAAACCGTCTGGGAAGTCGTCCTTTGAATCCGCACTTTGCAGGTGATTGGACAAACCATCCATCGATCACCACCACGCCTGTAGCTGCCGGTTCCTCGCAGGACACCGATTGGTCCGAACCACTGTGGTTCGGACCAATCGGATCACTTGAATCCTGGCAAGATGGATTCAGGAAAAGTTGCTTGATCACCTGATCACCCAAAACGGGTCCCTCATGCAATAGTATATGTTGAAGCCCTAGAGGGTGAAACGATCCCATTTGAGTCCACATCTTATCGTACATTTTTTAAACTTTGTGTTGATGTTTAAATCAACATTTGGACCAGGATCAACCCATATAGTACTCCTATGTTATCCACTGCATCACATCATCTAAAATAAGTTGTTTTAGGGTTTGGTTTTCCATTAAAGTTCAAACGCGAATGGCGAAACCGTCGGTCAACACAGAGAGAGGGACTGAGTCTGAGGTCTGTGGCGAGTGGGGGGGGGGGTGGGGTCTCTCCGGTACCTCGGATGGACTGTCTCTTGGGGAGGATGGTGACGGCCCCCTCCGCCGTCTCCTCCTGGTCCAGCACCGGGGAGATCTTGGACCCCCAGCTGTCCGAGCCCACCCAGATGAAGTGACCCGTCTGATTGGCTTTCTTGGTGGCGTGGAGCAAGCGTCTGCGAACACCGGAAGTTCGAAGACAGCAGCATTATAGACACAGTATGTCAGCCGTATCGTCCTATTGTATTATTAGCATTTTCTTTTCCCTTCTTCTCAAGCAGAGTGAGTCGCGACCAACAATTTCCTCAAAGTACTCTGGCTGTGCCAATCTAAATCAGATTTTTATGAAATATAGTGTTTTAAATGTGGTTCCTGTTTCTATAAAGCTCTCTGAATGCCATTTGTTTTGGTGGAGTATTATATAAATAAATGTGCCCTATATTGATGAAACAGCCTTTGAAGGTCTCCCAAGATGTGTCTATTGTGCAGTGCAGTGCAGGACAGATTTTGGAAAAATATATCTCTGTATTCTTCTTCTCCCCTTCATCATCAGCACAAGTGAAGTCTGGAGGGAAAGTGTGTTGAAGACGAACCAGGGAATGACAAGCAGCACAGAACCGGAGATTGGAAGCGAACCTGGTTCGTGGTTGCGAGGCGCGTAGCCGGCCTGGTTACTGGTAACACACTCCACGCTGGTGGAGCCGCTCGGCAGCAGAATTTACATTTCTCTGACGCACATATATTATCTTCTCAATCTATCTGTAGCATCGAATGCATTTCATTATTTGGTATGTGATTCATTGGGGTTAGGGTTAGTTGGTGTCTTGCTCAGGGACACCTCGACACCTCGCTTGGTTAGCTCGGTGGAGCCGGGAATCGAACCAGCAACCTTCTAGTTGCCAGACAACCGCTCTTACCTCCGGAGCCGCCATACAACTGACCCAAGTTTGCAGACACCAGGGGGGGGGTGCGGGGGGAGGGGGGAGTTGGTCACCTGATGTCGTCCTCGTTGGCGAACAGGATGACCACGCGGGCGTTGGGGTTCTCGCGGAGCCGGCGGATAACCTTGTCAAACTCTCCTTGTTTGGGCTCCCGGGGAATCTTCACCGACTGGGAGATGCACACACTCCCTGGGGAGACGGGAGATCGATTGGGAAAGAACATTAGAATAAAAAGATTAAAAGTTACCAAAAAGAAGAAGAAAAAACGAAGAAAAAAAGACTTGCAAAAAGAAGAAAGAAAAAAACAGCAAGTTGGATTGTTTTTGGATTCTTTGTTGGATTCTGAAGCATTATGCAGGTGTTGTGTTACATTTAACTGTCCCATTATCGTATCTGCTTACCCCCCCCAAAAAAAGAGTTGAAATCAGAGAGGGTTTAAATGTACACACATGCATGTTAAAATCGCACTAAATTCAGAAGAAATCCTTTTTTGTGTAAACTCCAACTTGTACAATAAAAGTGAACGTTTGAGGGTTTGTTCCCTGGAATCGAGGGAGTCCAGCGAGCCATCATCTCATTAAAGGAGAATAACACCGACTCAAACACTTTGTACTTTTTTTTTATACAAGGGTGTACGTGTCTGTCTCCAAAGAACGCCGTCCGTGGTCTTAAAACAGCCTCATCGTCTACGTCGTCGACATTATGGACCGAGAGTTATACAGAGAGGTGTAGAGTCGCAGGGCTTCACTGGCCTCGGCGGTCTTCTCCTGCTCCCTGAACTGAATGTTACATGCCTCGCGGTCAACCAGTTCCTCCTCACCACTGCACTGGTTCCGCCTCACCACTGCACACCATTGCACCACCTGTGTGTTTTTCCCCAGGTTTCCTTGTGCCTTTTCCCACCAAAACACACATCCTCATAAGTATAACACGAGCCTGCAATGTCTGTAAAAAATCACCTAAGTGTTTTTAACATGTTAATCCCTGCGAAAAAAAACCAACCAGGTCATATTCACGTTGAGATCGTAACCTGTTCTGATTTGTTGGTGTGTGAAGTGGCAGGATAGATGAATGGTTCTTTTTTTTGCAAACAAGGAATGTGCTTTTGTGGAATTGGTGCATAACGTTGAACATTAAACAGAGTATTCGAAAACATGCAAAACAGTATAGTCCCACACAGTCGACCAGTAGGTCCCTTAACCCCTACCAGCTCCCTAATGGCTTTTCATCGGTATATACGATCATTTTGGAGTCATTTTGGATGAAAGCGTCTGCTAAATAAGTCAATAATAACTCAACGTAGTAGTAGTAGTAGTTAGTAGTAGTAGTAGTAGTAGTAGTAGTAGTTAGTTTGTAGAAATAGGAGTTACCACTAATCGTAGTCCATCGTATAAAGAAGGGACCTTCCATTCTGTCCATTCACACCCCATTCTAAAACTCTGGATGGACCCTCTTCCCGGGGATCTCTTCCGGGGATCTCTTCCAGTGCTGGGCCCGGGGAGAGAATAGTGTTGTTAGTGTCATGGCCGCCACGCTGACAGGCCAGGTGGAGCCCACACAGTGTGCAGTCTGCTCTCTCTCTCCCGCTTGGCAGGAGGTGCTACTGCTGGAAACCCCACCATCATCACCCCCCCACCCCCCCCATTGCTTTACAGCAGGGAGAAATAACTACTGTACCCACACAAGTCACTAAGGATTATGGGGGAACAGCTTTGGAAAGGCTTTAGGTCTGTTTTCATTTGGTGGGTGATTTTGTTTGTGTTAGATTCAATTGATTCGGATCTATTTTGGTACAGGAGCAGATCGGGGGTTAGGCGTGAACTCCAGGGGTTCGAACCCAGAAACTTCCGTCTGAGAGACAAACAAGCTAACCCAGACAGGATGAAGTGATATTGGTTTAGTTTTGGCAACGTGCCTTTTTATGGCCCCTTTTTAGGGGTGGAAAGGACATGGACGTTTCCAGCATCGTTCCTCTCCTTTCCACTGTAATTATGCAGTGCCTACCTGATAACGAACTAGAAACGATCCATAGTTTTGATTTTTCAAAGTCACACATCACGTGTTTTTTTTTTGCCGATATGATACGGATCTCTCCAGCATCATTCCGGTTGTTTCCACGGAGCCTGAGAACATCAGGGCCATTAGGAGCTGATGAGGGCCACTTTAAATTCCAGGAGCAGATCGGGGGTTAGGCGTGAACTCCAGGGGTTCGAACCCAGAAACTTCCGTCTGAGAGACAAACAAGCTAACCCTCACTTGACCATCCTGTCCGTTGAATTGCAGACAGGATGAAGTGATATTGGTTTAGTTTTGGCAACGTGCCTTTTTATGGCCCCTTTTTAGGGGTGGAAAGGACATGGACGTTTCCAGCATCGTTCCTCTCCTTTCCACTGTAATTATGCAGTGCCTACCTGATAATGAACTAGAAACGATCCATAGTTCTGATTTTTCAAAGTCACACATAACACAAAAAAAAATTCTGATATGATACGGATCTTTCCAGCATCATTCCGGTTGTTTCCACGGAGCCTGAGAACATCAGGGCCATTAGGAGCTGATGAGGGCCACTTTAAATTCCGGCGCAGCAGAGATACGCCACGCTCTCTGCCGCTGCCTGTAAATAATTACACGGTATACGTACGTATGTAAGAATAGGTCTCGATTGTCCACCGAGTTCCCTGTTATTAGTCGTATTGTTGCGGTTGCATTATACAGCATTTCCCGGCATTTAACGACAATTAAGTGAGATCTTGTGTGAGGCCGATTGTGACTCATCCCCGACAACACGGCGCCGATGAACGCCTTCCGGTACTCTTAGCTTGGCTCCAGCACACGTTGTTGTCTCGCACCGCTGCAAAACACCGGTCTTTACACGCAGTATACCGTACATGCACGGATCCTTGGCTTCAGACGCCCCCAGTTGTCACTTTGTGGAACGAGAGATAGTAGAAACTAGAGCATTCTTTGGGAGGGTTTTATATTTTATTTCCTTCCGTAAAGCGTACATCCCCTCCCCTGGCGGAGGTAGTGTGAGGTCAGATCGCACGCTGGCGGGAGTTTGCAGAGCAGTGTCTGTAATAGAGAGATCCTTTGTGTCGCTAATAAGATTGATAGCGTCTGTGTAGCCTGATAGCGTCTGTGTAGCCTGATGGCATCTGCTAGCACAGTCTCACGTTTGCTGCGCCGGTGTCCTAGGCCGTATGCCCACAGCACTGTGAGGAGTCTGGCGGTTCATTGGGCGGGCACTGCCGCAGGAATTCCCTTTTTTTTTACTCCGACACGAGGCAGGAGATCACAGCAGGGGGGGGGGGTTCTCTTTTTACTTTGCTTTCTCAGAATGTGCCAGTTGGACATTCATGTTGAAGATGATGGAGGGTTTTGATCCGTGGAATGGTAAATGAGGACCCCCTGCTCGGGACAGGGGTTGAACTGTCAGGGAACCTCGTAGCGTACGTTACCACCGCTATCGGGGCTTGCTTAATTCAAGCCATTAATGCGTGATGGGCTCTCCGAGTGACCTCAAGGAGTCTCGGAGTTATAATAGCCCCTGTGGATGTGTCTTGATCCGGAGGGCCATTTGTTTAATCTGTTGTCCGCCAAGGACATTGTCCCGCTGATAATGGTGAACGAATGGAGTTTGAACCGGGTTGAACCGGCTGTCAATTCGTTTCCGTTTGGTGGAAGTTGACGTCTGCAGCCGTCTGTGACAGACAGTTGAGACAACGACAAAGTTTATAATGTGAATCAGGTAAAAAGCCGTTAACACTGAAAGGTTTAAAGGGTTTTTTTTTTCTCTCCTTTACAAACATTATTCAAAGTGGGAGTCTCTATCCCCTTGAGTGCTATTTTTGGTTACCTCCTTTTCAGAATGTTTTACTTTCTCTTGCATGCTACTGCTTTTTCAGTACAAAGTGGTTCGGTGCTGGTTCATCAGTTTCATGAAGTCGTTTTTGCGGATATGTGAGGGGATTTAATATTTAGCTGTCAGACAACCTTTCTATAACTTCCCAAAAGGTCTATTTCAATTGTTCCAAAGACATTTGGTGCCGTTACGCGGCGCGCAGAGAGTGGCAGCTACACAACAGATAAGTTGTGTAGCTGTGGATGTAGATGTGGATATAGATCACAATAACAAAACGTACAGACATGAAAAAATCAACAACGGGAAATCAAACTCGGGAACTCGGAAAACAACCCAAAACACAAGAAGACAACACGTGACCTAGACAACACGTAACCTAGACAACACGTAACCTAGGCAACGAACCGACCAGGTAACACAGTATATGGAAGTAGATAAGTAGAGATATACAGTATATGGGGATACTGATGAGAGCTTGAGGTGCAGAACGCACAGGGGAGAGGAATGAAGTGATTTAGTCCGAGGGCACCTAGTGGACAGGTGAGGAGTGACAATTAACGACACAATTAGGAAAAGACAGAAAGCGAGAGACAGGGGTGTGGTTGTGACAAGTGCTCCATGTCTTTTTGTATTTTTCTTAAAACAACCCCCTAAATGTAGTGGTATGTTTGAGTAGTTTGCGGGACGCTTTAATCCAACTCTACTCCCCTGTCCACGCTGCTGGGTTCCTGTTCAGCGAAGCCCAAGAAAGGCCGTACTCTGAGCTCGGCAAACACAATTTGTTGTTTCTCTGCTCCGCTGGTCTTTTTTAATCGCCAATAGTCGTCACTGTGATTTGTTCACCACACGTGTCTTCATGTGTGTGTGTGTGTGTGTGTGTGTGTGTGCGCGTTCCGGCCATGGAACCACTCAAGTAAATAATTAAAATGTGTCCGGGGTTTTGTGAGTGTTTCTGTCATTGGTGTGTTTTTTCTTAAAATTAATAGCATTAAAAAAGAGAAAGTGCTGGGGAGTCTTGATGAAGTGGGTCTGTTTACTCCTAGGGGACTTGGAGTGTTCTTGGAAAGAAGTGTACAAATCAGTTTGATTTATTTAATATTATAATGCATCAGGGTTCAGTCAGTTGCATTTATTTATTGTCTTTTTCAGTTGGAAAAAGAAAAACTCAGTTCAAAGGAAATGTTTTATTGGATGAACCAGACCAATGAGGACTATTAAAATAAAGTGTAAATAAAGCATTACATGGCATTAGAATACTATTGCCACATATACTTAGCTAATGATGCATCACAATCGGCAAAGCTTATCGGTTGGTTGTATTAGTGATGTCTTTTATCATCTTGGCAGAGCGGCGATGCCATTCATTAAAAGTGCAACAGTCGGTCTTTTCTTTTCAAGAGGTCACCTTGGGTAGCCAACAGTAAATCATCATTTATCCAACGCCTCGCTGAAATAATCCTGTTGTTCTGTTTCTGTGAACAGCCTCCATAACTGCAGCCTTGTGAGTCTAGAGTCCAGATATTCGAGTTTGCGTTTGGCAAAAAATATCAGTCTGGCACTTGGCTGGGCAGCGATGGATTTCCAAATATGAGCGCTGCCTTGCGTCGTTCGGAAAAAAAAACTCCAGCCAATCAGATTAAATAGCTAAATGACAGTCTTGCTCTATTCGCTCGCGCCTAATCTGGTTGGTAAGTGAAACAAAAATATATTAATCTGAGAGAAAAGCCTTCTGTGCAGATTTCAGTTTAATCTTTTAACAATAGTTATTGTAGTCTATAAAAGCGGATAAACCGCTGAGTAAGTCCGTAGATCGCCGCACTTTCCTCTTTGTGTTATGAGACCACCATAGTTGTACTCTATTTTGTATATATTTTTTATCTTGTACATATTCTGTATATATATTTTTTGAATTTGTTGCCTTTTTTTTTGATTTCAATGTTTTTTCTCTGTGTAATGGTCCATGTTCAATGGGATGCACCAATTGGACAAAAGCACATTCCTTGTTTGCAAAAACTAAGGCAATAAAGATGTTTATGGTTCTGATTCTGATGTACAATTATATTTTGAATGGTTTTTTTAAGTCGACAGAATGTTTGTTTGTTTCCGCTTTTGTATATTTTCTCACTGAACATGACATGTTTACTGAACCAATCTAACAAGGCTATTCCAAAGGATAGAACATATTTGATATTTGCATTATTATAATTTCGTTATTAATTATTAATTTCATTATAATAATAAAGACACAGGTGCAAATTATACCTTTACAGTATGCGTGTGTCGTTAAACTCTTTCAGTAATTCCTTTTTGTACCACGCTGTTTTTTCTGAGCACATATAAAATATGTTATCTTGTAAAAGTTAACGACAGCGAGGCCCAACATCCTGTACTATCTGTCCAGTCCCCACTGCGGTGTACAGACCAGTGTTTCACATCCTGTTCAATGTGTCGTCTGTTACCCCCTAAATCATTTTTGATTTGGTAATCGTATTTAATGTTTGACATCTTTGGTGCATACAGTAGCTTTATGATAAAAAGAACAAGTGGCTAGCAGATGGAAGCGGGGGTTCTTGGACCGACAAGAAGAGCTGTATGAAAAAAGACGGATATGATAAAGCAGACAAAATGTACTGCTGCTATTTACATATTAGATTTTCTCCTGCCCTTCATGACTAGTCCTTCAACTCATAGAAACATATTTGGGATTCAAAATAACATGATGATCTACGTTACATGGATTCAACTCATGACGAGTTATAAATGGAACATGGATTGCATTTATAGAGCACTTTCATCCAAAGTACGAGAGTATAGTTGTTTCACATTCACCCACTGACGGCGGTGTCAACCATGCAAGGTAACAACCAACACGTCAGGAGCAGGTAGGGTTAGGTGGTGTCTTGCTCAGGGACACCTCCACACTTAGCTAGGAGGAGCAGGTAGGGTTAGGTGGTGTCTTGCTCAGGGACACCTCCACACTTAGCTAGGAGGGGGAGGAGCCCGGGGATCGAACCAGCAACCTTCCTGTTGCCAGACAACCGCTCTTACCTCCTGAGCTACTGCCGCCCCCAAATACAATGATCCTGTGTTGATTCCTAACCCTAAACTCCGAGGCCCATCTTATCAGGGGCTCTACTCCTCCTCATCGCGGTGCTTTTAGTTATATTTGTCCCCGGCTAACTGGGCTACGTTTGGGTCAAGCAAACACTGTCGTCGTTTGATGAGGGTGTTTGCATGTTTGAGCAGGAGATCTCATTGTGACTTTCACAGAATGCTGTTTCCATAGCAAACCATTATCCTCCAGCAGTCAGTCAATAGATTGACCAGTAGTCAAGTCAAGTCAAATTTATTTGTATAGCCCTTAATCCCAGTGACAGTCTCAAAGGGCTTTACAGGCCATATGATTATGGGCCATGTGATTATGACACCCCCCCCCCCCTAGCCATATAGCCCCCCTAAGAAACAAGAAACGACTCTCTTAATTAACAAGGAAGAAATCTGGAGAAGGAACGCAGAGTGGGGGATCCCTCCTCACTCCAGGGACGGTTCGGAGTGCAACGGGTGTCACACGGGCAAGTATAGATCAATAGATCAACTGATGAAGAGATGAAAGCTTCCATCCTGCCTGTTGGACTGTACCAACTGGTAGTCTGAGCTACCCATCATCCGTCTGGGCGGACCGTCCCACGCGCGAAGTCACTAGACGGTGAATTTGAAATGGCTCGTGAAGGCTCATCAATTTCAAACCTCGTAGTAAGCGATTTTAATGCCGTCGTACCTCACGGCATTATCCGTGCAAACACAGACACGCTCAGCTGTTCAAAACTAATTGTATTCAATCTTTCTCCGGCTCTACCTGCGGTGAAATAATCCTCAGATGAAATGTGTGTTTTGAGCCTGGCTGTCCGAGGCTCAGGAGCTCGTCTGAGAGCTGCTGCGCCGCCGTACGCAGAAGAGAGCAACGTCTCTGGAGACCGGGACACTCTCCTGGAACATGGGATTCTACAAACGATGTGGACGGGAAGGGGATGCTTGTCGGTGTGTGTGTGTGTGTGTGTGTGTGTGTGTGTGCCTGTGATGTGTACGCAGATGCTGGTGTGTGTGTATGTGTACCTGCTGATGTGTGTGCCTGTGACGTGTACGTGCTTGTGTGTGTGTGCGTGTGTGTATGTATATTTGTGCGTGTGTGTGTGTGTGTGTATATGTGTGCATCTGTGATGTGTACGTAGATGCGTGTGTGTGTGTGTGTGTGTGTGTGTTCGCCTGTGTGTGTTTCTCCCTTCTCCTTCTTCTTCTTCTTCTTTTTTATGTCTCTGTCTCGCTCTCTCTCTCTCCTTCTCTCACTCTCTCGCTAGCTCACTCTCTCTCTCTGTCTAACAATGACCCCTTTGAAAGCCTCACTTTTCAATAATTCAGCATGGCTGAACCAAAGAAGACGACTTCGTTCCTTTCTCTTTTTTTTGCTTTTTTTTTGCTTTTGCTTTCTGTTTCGGGCTTACCAGATGGAGAGGGTATGCGTGTGTGTGTGTTTGTGGTTGTGTGTGTGTGCGTGTTTGTACGCAGAAGCTGGTGTTGTACATGCTGGTATGTGTGTGTGTGTGTGTGTGTGTATATGTGTGCGCCTGTGATGTGTATGTGTGTGTGTGTGTTTCTATCCATCTCTAAAGGGTATTTGCAGCAAGAGAAGCTGAGCAGATACAAGCTTTTTGGCATGTGTGTGTGAGCGTGTGTGTGTTTGTGTGTATGCATGTGTGGGTGTATGTGTATGTGTGTGTGCGTGTGTGTGTGATGTGTGTGTGCATGTGCACGTGTATGTGTGTGTGTGTATCATATTAAATCATTTCTGTCGAGAGCAGATTTTGATCTGGGTTTTTCTGAATGCCATTATAAGCTTTGCATGAATAAAAGATATGGGTGACAGGGCTGAGGTGTCCGGGAGCCGCCCGCCAGATAGAGGGAGGGTTGGGCGGGGCGGGATCCTGAGACCCTCGTCACCTTGTTTGCGCGGCCGGTCTTTTTGACGACCTTGGAATATTTCAGATATCTATCAGTCGTTGGTTTCTTGGTGGTTGGAACAGGACCTTACGTTGGTGTGGGTGCTAATGTTTGTTCGTATAACGGTATATGCTATCAAAATATAACCACACGTACTAGCTGCCACCGTCGACTACACACAACACACACAGTGATGCACCTGACTCAACGACATCCACAACACGCAAGTCACACAGTCAGCTGACGTGTGCACATGCATCGCAACGTTCAGTCTTGTTGTATATGTGTGTAGGGCTGGTGTGAGAGCTGATTTAGGGCTGGAAGCGTGAGCTCATTTGGGGTTTTTCAAAGGAGTGGGGGGGGGTTCCATTTTTTTCTTCGTCAACTCTTCTTCATTAAAGATTGAATCGCGGTTTCTTTGTTTTCGTAACCCGTCTGCTTTCCCTGCTGCTTTCCGTCCCTTTGGTTTGAACACACCACAGACATAGACACAAAATCACACCACACCACATACACGCATGTGCACACACACACACACACACGTGTGTGCACACACACACACACACACACACACACACACACACACACAATGGGGTATTTTCACTTTTCGCTCTGTACTTTTTCCTTATTTTTTTGCTTGTGTGTGTGTGTGTGTGTGTGTGTGTGTGTGTGTGTGTGTGTGTGTGTGTGTGCGTGTGTGTACGTGTGTGTGTGTGTGTGTGTGTGTGTGTGTGTGTGTGAGTGAACGCTGTTGAAAGGCAGTGGCAGGTTATTCAGAAAACCATTGAGCCGTCCTCCGTGAGTTGCCATGTTTCAAGGACGTGTCTACATGAATTTGCAACAAACAATCCAAAGAACGTATAAAACAGGAGACATGCGGTTGGGACTTTTTGACTCCCTCTCGTTCCACCATTTTATTTCCCGTCAGTGATGCCAGCTTCCCTCATCACCATCCTGACCTCTCTCTGGTCTCCGGACTACAGTGGTTCTCAGCTGGCTGACTGCCCAAGTCCAACTCACTCTGTAAGAACCGTGGTGGTGTCAAAGTTCGGCGGGCATTAAAAACTATCTATCTATCTATCACCCTATCTGATCGATCGATTCATTCTATCTATATCTACAGTATCTATATCTATCTCTATCTATATATGTATATCTGTCTGTCTGTCTGTCTATCTATCTGTCTATCTATCTTATCTATCTATCTATCTATCTATCTGTCGATCGATCGATTCATTCTATCTATATCTACAGTATCTATATCTATCTCTATCTATATATGTATATCTGTCTGTCTGTCTGTCTAATTGTTAAAGGACTCCTATTATCCCACCAGGTGTGAGCGTGATTAGCCCTTCCAAGCGGTTTCAGAATCTCCGTTTTTTTTTTACATCACAAGTTGGAGTGTCCTCCACCTCGATGTATGCTGGATAGATCAACCTACCAGCCTAACCCAGTGGACTGCAGCAACTGGTCGGCTGATCTAGTCACTATACTGTACATCTGGGTGGACAGACACTCCCACTTGTGATGTAAAAAACCAGAGATTCTGAAACCGCTTGGAAGGGCTAATCACGCTCACACCTGGTGGTAGTCCTTTAAGGCTCTGGACACAATCCATGGTTAGTTAAGAGATGTGTAGTCGAACGGCTAGACTACTATCTGTGTCTACCTATCTGTCTCTCTGTCTATCTATCTGCCTGCCTGCCTGTCTGCCTGCCACTGTCTGTCTTTATTGGTGTGAGTGTTGTGATGCTGACAAGACTCGGATCATAAGAAATGTCACAACCGACGGTTAATCCTCAAAATCAAATGGAAAACGTCACCTGTGTGTGTGTGTGTGTGTGTGTGTGTGTGTGTGTGTGTGTGTGTGTGTGTGTGTGTGTGTGTCCTCTGAACTCTCCACTTCCATGTGTTGCGGTCCGTTTGTGCTCAGCCCGTCTAGACGGTCAACACAATGTGTGTCAGCTCCCGGGGGGGAGGAGACTGCAGAGCTCCGACCACAACGCATCCCCAGCACCAGAACACAGTAGCAGCAGCAGCAGCAGCACACTGGCTAGCTGAGCTCATAGTTTACCTGTGTAGCTCAGCTTCATTAGGCTAGCTGTGAGAGTGAAATGCATAGCCTAGCCGCCGAGAGCTACACCTGACGTCATTGATTTGGCACGAGGTTTGTCTCGACGACGTCACTTCGCCAGATCCATGGGCTGTGGGGATTGGCCAAGAGGCGACTGGACCAGGAAGTAGGCCATTCATCAACTTTAATGTTCCATCTTTTTTCGCACTTTTATCCAAAAGATGGCTTCCAGCAAATGTCAGTGTCTTATCCAAAAGATGGCTTCCAGCAAATGTCAGTGTCGCTAATGAGGTAGGTAGTGAGTGAGCTCAGCGACGGTACTCAGAGATGCCCACAGGTAGATATGAGCTCTTCATGCTCCGGAACCTTCTCCCGGCTGCAGGTCAAGCTCCCCACTAACCACGAGTCCGTCCGGTTCTGTCATCACAAGACACATCGGGACTCCGCTCCTAATTGCTGGTACCACAGCGTGCGGCGGCGGTGGTTGAAATGCTTCCGGCATCTTGGTTTGTATATATGCTGCATATTTGTCATGAGCGTATCTGGGATAGTTTGAACGTCGAGTCCCTCGTGGTGAAGGAGAAAAAAAAAAAAAAGGGAACTAGAAAATAGAAGCATCTCATGAGGAGGATCCGCTCCTCGTCTCCCCGGAGGAATAAATCACCGCCGCGGCTTCTCCGGTCTCGCCGCTCTAATTGACACGCTGCGAGCATCACTCCCCGTCATTAGCGGAACTCCGGTCGTCCGCCAGTCTTTGACGGTGTGGGGCGGGGGGGCGGAGGCGGGGTGGATTTATATTCCAACGCTCCAACACCCACCCCCCCCCAAAAAAAAAAATACCCTGCTCCTTTTGCTGTCAAGACTGCAACTAGTTTGGATATGTGATTGTTTGGTCCTGTATGTGTGTATGTGACCATTAAAGTTCTTTAAACCATTACAAATCTTGCAGCCGCTGGCCCAGGTTCACTTTGCTTTGCACCCTCACAAATCCTAATATGACCTCCAAGCCAAGCCAAGCCCAGTCATGCAGCAGCCCTGGATATTACATATTGAAGGCTCTGTTTAGAAGTGTAGGCGTATCCTACAGCAAGCTCTTCAGCAGTGAAGAGCAGGTGAAAGGAAAACTGCGTGGGCCGAGCAGCTCCAGTGGGACTGTAACACACGTGGACTGTAAAGCAAAGAGGTTAAACTGATGTTCTATGTGTGTGCATCGTTGGAAGACTTTCATTTTTCTTTGCACCGTGAAGCACGTTTCTGATTCGAGTGTGTTGGTCTTTCTTTGGCATCGCGAATGACACTTGTGCGTTACATTTGCACACATCTTTTCTTTAAATTGTACCATTTTGTTTAGATTTTTTAGAATTCTGTTATGTTTTTTTTAATGTGTAATGTTCAATGTCAGGCATCAGTTGCACAAAAGCACATTTCTTGTCTGCAAAAAACTAAGGCAATAAAGCCGAAGCAATTCTGATTCTGATTCTGTTAAGCACACACACGTGGAGGAACCATTGAAAAGTCCAGAGCACATGTGGCCAACCAGGGACTGACGTGTCACAAGGAAATGAAGCAGGACCCTCCTCGTCCTCAACTCTTCGTCTATGAACTGCTGTTGGCTCCAGGAGCTGTAAGCATCCTAACAGCCCTCAAAGCGTATTGAGAAACACATTAACGACAACAAAAAATTTAACAGCCGTTGAACTTATGAATTCCGAATTGGAGCGGGGGGGTGGGAATCTATGTTGATAATGTTGTGCAATATTTCAGTGAAATAGTCTTGCACCTGGCATGCTGTGGAAATGTGGACAAGGTGCTAAACAACACAGAAACAAACATAAAAACCAAACCAAACAGAGACTTACTCCACTGAAACGCGGCCGAGCAGACGATGACGATGTTTGCCCGGCTGGTAGCTGGGGTCCAATTAATAAAGCTAGCCGCCAGATATCGGTCCCCTCGTTAAAGATGACTGCCGTAGAATGGCAGACCTGTACGTTGACTGCGTTGGATTGTTCTAGATCGTCATTGAGTGTGTTAGGGATGTGTCAGGATTAACTGGCTGACACAAGGATATTATTATTTTTCTCCAAAAGTCCAAAGATATCAAAGAAGGAAATGCATCCGTATGTAGTTTGCTGTCCTTTGCTTTGATACGAACATGAATATGAAAACGTACATACAGTATATACATAAATACTAACATACATTCCTCGGTTGTGTGTGTGTCTGTTGTGTGTGTGCTGTGCGTACGCTTGTGCAGATTGTGTGTGTGCAGAGAGTGTGTGGTGTGTGTGTGTGTGTGTGTGTGTGTGTGTGTGTTGAGTGTGTGTGTGTGTGTGTGTGTGTGTGTGTGTGTGTGTGTGTGTGTGTGTGTGTGTGTTGTGTGTGTGTATAGTGTGTGTGTGTGTGTGTGTGTGTGTGTGTGTGTGTAGTGTGTTAGTGTGTGTGTGTGTGTAGTGTGTGTGTGTGTGTGTGTAGTGTGTGTGTGTGTGTGTAGTGTGTGTGTGTGTGTGTGTGTGTGTGTGTGTGTGTAGTGTGTGTGTGTGTGTGTGTGTGTGTGTCTGTCTTTATTGGTGTGAGTGTTGTGATGCTGACAAGACTCGGATCATAAGAAATGTCACAACCGACGGTTAATCCTCAAAATCAAATGGAAAACGTCACCTCTGTGTGTGTGTGTGTGTGTGTGTGTGTGTGTGTGTGAGTGTGTGTATGTGTGTGTGTGTGAGTCTGAACGCTTTCTTCCAATCAGATCAGTGGATTTCAGTGGCGTTTCCTGCTCAGCCCGTCTAGACGGTCAACACAATGTGTGTCAGCTCCCGGGGGGGAGGAGACTGCAGAGCTCCGACTACAACGCATCCCCAGCACCAGAACACAGTAGCAGCAGCAGCAGCAGCACACTGGCTAGCTGAGCTCATAGTTTACCTGTGTAGCTCAGCTTCATTAGGCTAGCTGTGAGAGTGAAATGCATAGCCTAGCCGCCGAGAGCTACACCTGACGTCATTGATTTGGCACGAGGTTTGTCTCGACGACGTCACTTCGCCAGATCCATGGGCTGTGGGGATTGGCCAAGAGGCGACTGGACCAGGAAGTAGGCCATTCATCAACTTTAATGTTCCATCTTTTTTCGCACTTTTATCCAAAAGATGGCTTCCAGCAAATGTCAGTGTCGCTAATGAGGTAGGTAGTGAGTGAGCTCAGCGACGGTACTCAGAGATGCCCACAGGTAGATATGAGCTCTTCATGCTCCGGAACCTTCTCCCGGCTGCAGGTCAAGCTCCCCACTAACCACGAGTCCGTCCGGTTCTGTCATCACAAGACACATCGGGACTCCGCTCCTAATTGCTGGTACCACAGCGTGCGGCGGCGGTGGTTGAAATGCTTCCGGCATCTTGGTTTGTATATATGCTGCATATTTGTCATGAGCGTATCTGGGATAGTTTGAACGTCGAGTCCCTCGTGGTGAAGGAGAAAAAAAAAAAAAAGGGAACTAGAAAATAGAAGCATCTCATGAGGAGGATCCGCTCCTCGTCTCCCCGGAGGAATAAATCACCGCCGCGGCTTCTCCGGTCTCGCCGCTCTAATTGACACGCTGCGAGCATCACTCCCCGTCATTAGCGGAACTCCGGTCGTCCGCCAGTCTTTGACGGTGTGGGGCGGGGGGGCGGAGGCGGGGTGGATTTATATTCCAACGCTCCAACACCCACCCCCCCCCAAAAAAAAAAATACCCTGCTCCTTTTGCTGTCAAGACTGCAACTAGTTTGGATATGTGATTGTTTGGTCCTGTATGTGTGTATGTGACCATTAAAGTTCTTTAAACCATTACAAATCTTGCAGCCGCTGGCCCAGGTTCACTTTGCTTTGCACCCTCACAAATCCTAATATGACCTCCAAGCCAAGCCAAGCCCAGTCATGCAGCAGCCCTGGATATTACATATTGAAGGCTCTGTTTAGAAGTGTAGGCGTATCCTACAGCAAGCTCTTCAGCAGTGAAGTGCAGGTGAAAGGAAAACTGTGTGGGCCGAGCAGCTCCAGTGGGACTGTAACACACGTGGACTGTAAAGCAAAGAGGTTAAACTGATGTTCTATGTGTGTGCATCGTTGGAAGACTTTCATTTTTCTTTGCACCGTGAAGCACGTTTCTGATTCGAGTGTGTTGGTCTTTCTTTGGCATCGCGAATGACACTTGTGCGTTACATTTGCACACATCTTTTCTTTAAATTGCACCTTTTTGTTGCTTATTTTTTAGATATATATTTCGATTTTTTTGAATTATGTTATGTTTTTACTCTGTTTAATGTGTAATGTTCAATGTCAGGCATCAGTTGCACAAAAGCACATTTCTTGTCTGCAAAAAACTAAGGCAATAAAGCCGAAGCAATTCTGATTCTGATTCTGTTAAGCACACACACGTGGAGGAACCATTGAAAAGTCCAGAGCACATGTGGCCAACCAGGGACTGACGTGTCACAAGGAAATGAAGCAGGACCCTCCTCGTCCTCAACTCTTCGTCTATGAACTGCTGTTGGCTCCAGGAGCTGTAAGCATCCCAACAGCCCTCAAAGCGTATTGAGAAACACATTAACGACAACAAAAAATTTAACAGCCGTTGAACTTATGAATTCCGAATTGGAGCGGGGGGGTGGGAATCTATGTTGATAATGTTGTGCAATATTTCAGTGAAATAGTCTTGCACCTGGCATGCTGTGGAAATGTGGACAAGGTGCTAAAACACACAGAAACAAACATAAAAACCAAACCAAACAGAGACTTTACTCCACTGAAACGCGGCCGAGCAGACGATGACGATGTTGGCCCGGCTGGTAGCTGGGGTCCAATTAATAAAGCTAGCCGCCAGATATCGGTCCCCTCGCTAAAGATGAATGCCGTAGAGTGGCAGACCTGTACGTTGACTGCGTTGGATTGTTCTAGATCTTCATTGAGTGTGTTAAGGATGTGTCAGGATGAACTGGCTGACACAAGGATATTATTATTTTTCCCCAAAAGTCCAAAGATATCAAAGAAGGAAATGCATCCTTATGTAGTTTGCTGTCCTTTGCTTTGATACGAACATGAATATGAAAACGTACATACAGTATATACATAAATACTAACATACATTCCTCGTCAATATGTTCCCAAGTAGCAGGAACACCATTAAGAAAGTAATACACAAATATGTGTGTGCGTGTGTATGTGTGTGTGTCTGTATATGTTTCTGTGTGTGTATGTGTGTGTGTGTGTCTGAATATGTTAATGTATGCCAGTGCTTGTGTTCCAGTGTGTGTGTGTGTGTGTGTGTGTGTGTGTGTGTGTGTGTATATATGTGTGTGTGTGTGTGTGTGTGTGTGTGTGTGTGCATGTGTCTGAATGTGTTTCTGTCTGTACGCGTGTGTGTGCGTATGCTACATAATACATCGCTGCAGACACAATGTGCCTCTTATTAACACACACACTATCCACAACACAAACATCTCACACACACGCTATCCATAACACACACTAGCGATATAACACACACGCTAGCGATATAAAACACACGCTAGCGACATACAGTAACACACATGCTATCTATAACACACACACACACACACTAGCGATAACACACACACACACAAGTTCACCCAGAGGTTCTCATTTGGGCGGAGCGTGTTGGGTCATTTATCCGTGGATAAAACATCGTGAGCGGAGGACTTCTGAAGCCCCGCGACGCCTCACATCCCGACAGAGCGGCCGCTGTTCCCTTCCGAGCGTGTTTTTTTTTTTTGCTCGGGCGGTGCCACGGCCACCCCTGTGATGTGGATAAGAGGACCACTCCGACAAAACCAATCGGGCATCAAAGGGCCGCAGATGAAAAGGTCGGTATCCTGGACGGGTTGCAGTAATAGTGTTTATTGAGAAATATGTTCGACGTTGTGCACCCACTTTCTAAATAGTAAGTGGCACAACATGAGAGGAATCATCCATCTATTCATCTATTTGTCTGAACTCTTTCTTTACCCCTACTTGCTGCATCCTTACAGCCGTGTACAGAGTTGAGTGTTTCTCGTCGTGCCGGGAGCTAGCCGGCGCTATTCATCCATTATGAATGAGAGCCTGAGGTGGGGCTGCGAGTGGTTGAGGCGTTTCCAGCTGAACGGAGAACCCGTCCCGGCGTCGGCACGGGCAGTCAACCTTCAAGGTATACGAACCTTCAAGGTATACGAAGGAACGACCGGAGCTTGAAGGCTTAAGAGGTCGGCCGGCCCGGCAGTATAGAAGGTCTCATGCGGTTAGCCTCTAGGCTACGCAGCCGCTAGGCTACGGTGCTCGGCTAAGCAGCAAGGTGGTGGCGCTGCGGCTAGGCTACGTGGCTAGTCTTCCAGAACGACACTGAGAATATGCGCAGGCTACGCCGAAACACGTTTGTATCCGGTACGGCATAGTCGTCAGTCGCACATGAGGTCGAGAGGTCGTCTGGCAAAACGAAGGTTGCTGGTTCAACCCCCGGCTCCACCTCGCCAAGTTTTGAGGTGTCCCTGAGCAAGACACCCAAACGCCAACTGCTCCCGATGAGCTGGCTGTCGCCTTGCGTGGTTGATACTGCCGTCAGTGTATGAATGGGTGAAATATGAATGTGAGGCAATGTGAAGTGGTTTGGATAAAAGCTCTGTATAAATGGAATCCATTCACCATTTACCATTTGTGTGTAAATGGGTTCTTAAAAATGGGTTCACTGCTTAAATATATTTCTGTCAAAGTAGTCAAAAAAGATTAGACAGCCGACTTACTTTGAGTACAACATGATACTGAATTCACCGACTAGTGTAATTTCCGGCTGTGTTCAAAGGTAAACTCTCTGGCTTGCTTAATAATAATAATGAAACATTGCATTACACATTTCACTCTTGTCACCCCTTACACCCCTGCTCCTTCTTTTCAACGTGTTTCGGCGTAGCCTGCGCATATTCTCAGTGTCGTTCTGGAAGACTAGCCACGTAGCCTAGCCGCAGCGCCACCACCTTGCTGCTTAGCTGAGCACCGTAGCCTAGCGGCTGCGTAGTAATGTTCAATGTCAGGCATCAGTTGCACAAAAGCACATTTGTTGTCTGCAAAGAACTAAGGCAACAAAGCTGAAGCAATTCTGATTCTGATTCTGTTAAGCACACACACGTGGAGGAACCATTGAAAAGTCCAGAGCACATGTGGCCAACCAGGGACTGATGTGTCACAAGGAAATGAAGCAGGACCCTCCTCGTCCTCAACTCTTCGTCTATGAACTGCTGTTGGCTCCAGGAGCTGTAAGCATCCTAACAGCCCTCAAAGCGTCTTGAGAAACACATTAACGACAACAAAAAATGTAACAGCCGTTGAACTTATGAATTCCGAATTGGAGGGGGGGGTGGGAATCTATGTTGATAATGTTGTGCAATATTTCAGTGAAATAGTCTTGCACCTGGCATGCTGTGGAAATGTGGACAAGGTGCTAAAACACACAGAAACAAACATAAAAACCAAACCAAACAGAGACTTACTCCACTGAAACGCGGCCGAGCATTAATAAAGCTAGCCGCCAGATATCGGTCCCCTCGTTAAAGATGAATGCCGTAGAATGGCAGACCTGTACGTTGACTGCGTTGGATTGTTCTAGATCGTCATTGAGTGTGTTAGGGATGTGTCAGGATTAACTGGCTGACACAAGGATATTATTATTTTTCCCCAAAAGTCCAAAGATATCAAAGAAGGAAATGCATCCTTATGTAGTTTGCTGTCCTTTGCTTTGATACGAACATGAATATGAAAACGTACATACAGTATATACATAAATACTAACATACATTCCTCGTCAATATGTTCCCAAGTAGCAGGAACACCATTAAGAAAGTAATACACAAATATGTGTGTGCGTGTGTATGTGTGTGTGTCTGTATATGTTTCTGTGTGTGTGTATGTGTGTGTGTGTGTGTGTGTCTGAATATGTTAATGTATGCCAGTGTGTGTGTTTCTGTGTGTGTGTGTGTGTGTGTGTGTGTGTGTGTGTGTGTGTATATGTGCGTGAGTCTGCATATGTTCCTGTGTGTGTGTGTGTGTGTGTGTGTGTGTGTGTGTGTGTGTGTGTGCATGTGTCTGAATGTGTTTCTGTCTGTACGCGTGTGTGTGCGTACGCTACATAATACATCGCTGCAGACACAATGTGCCTCTTAGTAACACACACACTATCCACAACACAAACATCTCACACACACGCTATCCATAACACACGCTAGCGATATAAAACACACGCTAGCGACATATAGTAACACACACGCTATCCATAACACACACACACACTAGCGATAACACACACACACACACACACACACACAAAGTTCACCCAGAGGTTCTCATTTGGGCGGAGCGTGTTGGGTCATTTATCCGTGGATAAAACATCGTGAGCGGAGGACTTCTGAAGCCCCGCGACGCCTCACATCCCGACAGAGCGGCCGCTGTTCCCTTCCGAGCGTGTTTTTTTTTCTCGCTCAGGCGGCGCCACGGCCACCCCTGTGATGTGGATAAGAGGACCACTCCGACAAAACCAATCGGGCATCAAAGGGCCGCAGATGAAAAGGGGGCAGTGATGTCACGTTCCATGAAATCCTGTTCTGAGAAATATTGTCGTTCTATACTGCCGGGCCGGCCGACCTCTTAAGCCTTCAAGCTCCGGTCGTTCCTTCGTATACCTTGAAGGTTGACTGCCCGTGCCGACGCCGGGACGGGTTCTCCGTTCAGCTGGAAACGCCTCAACCACTCGCAGCCCCACCTCAGGCTCTCATTCATAATGGATGAATAGCGCCGGCTAGCTCCCGGCATGACGAGAAACACTCAACTCTGTACACGGCTGTAAGGATGCAGCAAGTAGGGGTAAAGAAAGAGTTCAGACAAATAGATGAATAGATGGATGATTCCTCTCATGTTGTGCCACTTACTATTTAGAAAGTGGGTGCACAACGTCCAACATATTTCTCAATAAACACTATTACTGCAACCCGTCCAGGATACCGACAGCGAACCGCGTGAAACCATTTTTTGTCTTGGTTTTTATCGGTTTCTTAGCTGGTATTACCCCGTTGATTTACCGAACGGGTCAGCACAAACAACGAAGACAATCCAGGCCCGCTGTTGATAATCACTCACGGTTTACTGCTGTGGAGTACGTCTGCTGTTAAGTTTGTTTATTAAGAGTTCCAGCGCCTCACGCCGCCGGCGGGTAAGGACACACACACACACACACAAACTATATTTCAATCTCTCCAGCGGTGTCACGGCTACGTAACTGTCGCAGAGCCGTCCGGATGCAACACCCTTTAAATAATTTGAGCGCAAGGTTGGCTGGTTTTTATTAGGCCAACTCCAGCTCTCTTTTTTTTATCGCGAGCCCAAAAGAAAAGAGAAAAAGGAGGGAAAACAGCTTCACAGAAAGCCGTCCTCATCTGCATGCAGCCGATGCAAACAGACCTCCTCCATTTCTAAATCTCTCTCTCTCTCTGTGTGTACCGGTGCTGTGTTCCCTGATGCGAGGACAGCGCAACACACACACAGCAGGAGCACAGCACCAGGTATTAAGTGGATAGCAGACGAGTCTATGACTTCTATGCCTCACGGCACATTAGAGAGGCAGTGTTCATACGCATCTAGTCGGTAGAACTTGCGGAGAACGCCAAGGACAACTGACTTGACAGGAATGTGACCGACGTGTAGTTCGTGTAACGGCCTGTAGGCGGCTCGCAGAGGTTGGACGCCATCAGTGAAAGTGAAAAGGCAAAGGAGACCATTGGAATTGGTCAATGGGGAAATCTTGATTAAATCACCATCATATAAAGCGAATGATCATTTTTATTACATATAATGTGCAATATTACTCTTTAATATCATGCGCAATGTGACTTTTTTATGACCCTTTTCAATACGATTGTTAATATTACTTTCAATATCGTCTGCAATATGACTTTTCTATTTTACTTGTCGAGTTTAGTTTTCTTATTTTACCAAATGTACCCTCGCATTTTTATTGTTATTCTATTAGGCACTGTGTTAGCATTTACTCCTTAAATCATTAACATTTACAGTATTGCTCTATTAGTCTTTATTCCTATGCGGTTCTATGTTATTTTATCGTACATTTTTTCTTTGTTAGAATTTCAGCGGCTCGTTCATCTCCATAATATACAATTTTGACATGTCCCGTTTTATTTAATTATAAAGTTATTAAGGATGAATAATATGGACCATATGTTTTTAGAGCATACATACAAACAAATGTGTCGATGGTGCGCGGCAGATATGTGCTAAGATGACATTTAAACTAAGAATTATACCGAAAAGTACATAAAAATACATAGAAATACAAGAAAGCCAGCCCAGCCCAGCTAGTCCAAATACGGCCATCGCAGGGGGAAGGTTCCCCGGGCCTGCGCGGAGCAGACCTTGTCGGGCAGCAGTCGGGCTGGTCTCTCATGGTGTGTTAAACTGGGCTGATCCCACACACACACACCTCTGGTACCTGCCCCACTTCTGCCTCAGCCACGCGTCTCACTTCGCCAATTACCTCAGCAAGAGACAGCGCCGCGGACAGGCGGCCCGCGGAGAAGATAAAAGTGAGCTACGCTCGATGCCCTAAATTCATTAGCGGCGAACGCTTTTTTTCCCGGAGTGTTTAAAGAGAGGGGAGGAGGGAGGGAGGAGGGAGGGGAGGAGGTTTCATTAGTTGATTACTTTGCTGAGCTCACAGATTTTTTTTCTCGTAAGGTTTAATGATTGTTTGATTTTTGTTAATAGCTTCGCTTAAGTATCACGTTTCAATTTTTTACGTCTTTTACAGCAAAAATCCATACCGCGCTCAAATCGTATATAATTGTGTACGATTGTGAACGTTGACTCCTCTTACATCCTTCTGGAGATCCGTTTATCTCTCAACGACTTACACAGAATGCTGCTAAAGGTCATCCTGCTCAATGATACCGGCAAGTCGTACGACACTGGGGGACACTGGGAATCAAACCCGGTACATCACGGGACCCTTCGTCCCTGATAATACATGATTAAAATCATAATGTTCTCTATCATTTGAGTACACGTGTCTCACACTATAACACTGTGTTAGCGCTTACGTTTTTCTCTCTCTCTCTCTCTCTCTCTCTCTCTCTCTCTCTCTCTCTCTCTCTCTCTCTCTCTCTCTCTCTCTCTCTCTCTCCTCTCTTCTCTCTCTCTCTCTCTCTCTCTTCTCTCTCTCTCTCGGGGGCAGTGATGTCACGTTCCCTGAAATCCTGTTCTGAGAAATATTGTCGTTCCTAATGCGTGCACACACACACACACTATGGCAATTTTCTATTTAATTCATCTAATTTGTCACTGTGATGTGAACTGTGAACTGTGAACTATGAACTGTGATGTGTGCGTGTTTAAATAATGAACTTTATTTACACCACAGTTTCCAAAAAAACAAGTTTACAAAGTGCTCCACAGGCATCAACACAACAACACACAGTGACAGTGCAGTTACAACTTGGAATCATTTCAATGCCATCAAGGCAATAAAAATAGATAAAAGACAATACGGGGTACAGAGAGCCCTCCTAGACTCTGCCTCAAGCCTTGCCCTGGGTACAGAGAGCCCTCCTAGACTCTGCCTCAAGCCTTGCCCTGGGTACAGAGAGCCCTCCTAGACTCTGCCTCAAGCCTTGCCCTGGGTACAGAGAGCCCTCCTAGACTCTGCCTCAAGCCTTGCCCTGGGTACAGAGAGCCCTCCTAGACTCTGCCTCAAGCCTTGCCCTGGGTACAGAGAGCCCTCCTAGCCTCGGTCTCCGTGTCCTGGCTAACCGCATGAGACCTTCTATACTGCCGGGCCGGCCGACCTCTTAAGCCTTCAAGCTCCGGTCGTTCCTTCGTATACCGACTGCCCGTGCCGACGCCGGGACGGGTCTCCGTTCAGCTGGAAACGCCTCAACCACTCGCAGCCCCACCTCAGGCTCTCATTCATAATGGAGAATAGCGCCGGCTAGCTCCCGGCACGACGAGAACACTCAACTCTGTACACGGCTGTAAGGATGCAGCAAGTAGGGGTAAAGAAAGAGTTCAGACAAATAGATGAATAGATGGATGATTCCTCTCATGTTGTGCCACTTACTATTTAGAAAGTGGGTGCACAACGTCGAACATATTTTCAATAAACACTATTTACTGCAACCCGTCCAGGATACGGACCGCGAACCGCGTGAAACCATTTTTTGTCTTGTTTTTTATCGGTTTCTTAGCTGGTATTACCCCGTTGATTTACCGAACGGGTCAGCACAAACAACGAAGACATCCAGGCCCGCTGTTGATAATCACTCACGGTTTACTGCTGTGGAGTACGTCTGCTGTTAAGTTAGTTTATTAAGAGTTCCAGCGCCTCACGCTGCCGGCGGGTAAGGACACACACACACACACACAAACTATATTTCAATCTCTCCAGCGGTGTCACGGCTACGTAACTGTCGCAGAGCCGTCCGGATGCAACACCCTTTAAATAATTTGAGCGCAAGGTTGGCTGGTTTTTATTAGGCCAACTCCAGCTCTCCTTTTTTTATCGCGAGCCCAAAAGAAAAGAGAAAAAGGAGGGAAAATAGCTTCACAGAAAGCCGTCCTCATCTGCATGCAGCCGATGCAAACAGCCCTCCTCCATTTCTAAATCTCTCTCTCTCTGCGTACCGGTGCTGTGTTCCCTGATGCGAGGACAGCGCAACACACACACACACAGCAGGAGCACAGCACCAGGTATTAAGTGGATAGCAGACGAGTCTATGACTTCTATGCCTCACGGCACATTAGAGAGGCAGTGTTCATACGCATCTAGTCGGTAGAACTTGCGGAGAACGCCAAGGACAACTGACTGAACAGGAATGTGACCGACGTGTCGTTCATGTAACGGCCTGTAGGCGGCTCGCAGAGGTTGGACGCCATCAGTGAAAGCGAAAAGGCAAAGGAGACCATTGGAATTGGTCAATGGGGAAATCTTGATTAAATCACCATCATATAAAGCGAATGATCATTTTTATTACATATAATGTGCAATATTACTCTTTAATATCATGCGCAATGTGACTTTTTTATGACCCTTTTCAATACGATTGTTAATATTACTTTCAATATCGTCTGCAATATGACTTTTCTATTTTACTTGTCGAGTTTAGTTTTCTTATTTTACCAAATGTACCCTCGCATTTTTATTGTTATTCTATTAGGCACTGTGTTAGCATTTACTCCTTAAATCATTAACATTTACAGTATTGCTCTATTAGTCTTTATTCCTATGCGGTTCTATGTTATTTTATCGTACATTTTTTCTTTGTTAGAATTTCAGCGGCTCGTTCATCTCCATAATGTACAATTTTGACAGGTCCCGTTTTATTTCATTATAGTTATTAAGGATGAATAATATGGACCATATGTTTTTAGAGCATACATACAAACAAATGTGTCGATGGTGCGCGGCAGATATGTGCTAAGATGACATTTAAACTAAGAATTATACCGAAAAGTATAATAGAAATACATAGAAATACAAGAAAGCCAGCCCAGCCCAGCTAGTCCAAATACGGCCATCGCAGGGGGAAGGTTCCCCGGGCCTGCGCGGAGCAGACCTTGTCGGGCAGCAGTGGGGCTAGTCTCTCATGGTGTGTTAAACTGGGCTGATCCCACACACACACACCTCTGGTACCTGCCCCACTTCTGCCTCAGCCACGCGTCTCACTTCGCCAATTACCTCAGCAAGAGACAGCGCCGCGGACAGGCGGCCCGCGGAGAAGATAAAAGTGAGCTACGCTCGATGCCCTAAATTCATTAGCGGCGAACGCTTTTTTTCCCGGAGTGTTTAAAGAGAGGGGAGGAGGGAGGGAGGAGGGAGGGGAGGAGGTTTCATTAGTTGATTACTTTGCTGAGCTCACAGATTTTTTTTCTCGTAAGGTTTAATGATTGTTTGATTTTTGTTAATAGCTTCGCTTAAGTATCACGTTTCAATTTTTTACGTCTTTTACAGCAAAAATCCATACCGCGCTCAAATTGTATATATTATTGTGTACGATTGTGAACGTTGACTCCTCTTACATCCTTCTGGAGATCCGTTTATCTCTCAACGACTTGCACAGAATGCTGCTAAAGGTCATCCTGCTCAATGATACCGGCAAGTCGTACGACACTGGGGGACACTGGGAATCAAACCCGGTACATCACGGGACCCTTCGTCCCTGATAATACATGATTAAAATCATAATGTTCTCTATCATTTGAGTACACGTGTCTCACACTATAACACTGTGTTAGCGCTTACGTTTTTCTCTCTCTCTCTCTCTCTCTCTCTCTCTCTCTCTCTAAGCCATTTTGTCTCGGGCCCTATTTAGCGATCCCGCCTCCCCCGGGGAAGACATCTTGCTGTTTGCTGTTTTCTAGCGGGAGAGAGAGTTTTGTTGTATAGTGTTGTTGTCGGTCTTTTTTCACACCAAAGCGGTATCGAGAATCTCAAATCTAGAGGCGGCTTACACCCTGAGGGATTATACTGTACGTCTCAACGGCTCTGGGTTCCTCGCGTCTCAATCCTTCTACGATTGAAACAACGAGCAAAAGTAAAGAAAGAGAGAGAGAGAGAAACACATAAAGTGTAACTCGTGCCGCCACTCCTCTGCGGAGGAGGAGGAGGAGGAGGAGGAGGAATCCATGCGATCGTTCGTATGTGGTGGCGGCTAGCTGGGCCATATAATTGATGCCGTTCATTAATTGATCGCGTTTTTTCGTGAAGTGGGGCGGCGGCGGCGGCGGCGACGGCGGGATGTAGCCGACGCCGCCGTCGCCAGGGGCAACGAGCAGCACGGCCATGATTGATAGGCCGGCCGGTTTCCAGACCCGCTGGAGTGTTGCCTGGATGCAAGTGAGTGTTATTCCCCTTGCCAGGCTCCGGGGCGAAGCCATTAATAAACCCCGCAAATGATGATAGCTGTTCTATCGATTCTAGTTTATGCCGCCTGTATACCGCCCGCCTCCCGCTCCCCGCCCCCCACCTCCTTCTTACTCCGATGCCTCAGTAAACTCCACCCCCCCCCTCCCGAGTTGTTGACCTGTGTTGCTTCTCCCATTGATCATTCGGTTGGTGTTTGGACGCCTCCTTCTCCTCCTCCTCCTCGTTCTCCTCCACCCACCTCTTCCTCCCTCTGTTTAACACGTTCACAACAAACAGGTCGATTGGAAATGAGAAAAATGTAAGTTGTGAGAGATGGAAAATACTGTCGGTCCGCGGCTGAGCGCGGGTATTAGTGGTATTCGGGGTTGGATGATTTGTGCAGGACAATAGTATTGATGACGGCGGGAGAGCTATACGAACCGAATGACAACAATGAATCTTTCTTTATCCCTCGGACAATGTAAACTAGTTTCCTCTCCGAGAGTGTTTTCTATTTTCTAACAAAACCCTGAGGAAGGGTTAGGGGAGAGTGAGGGGGTGAAGTCCTGGAGTAATGGAGGCAACACGGCCCGAGCTAAAGTGACGCTCGCTCTGTCACAATCCCATGGCCTTTCTGACCTTACTCTGAAGCCCTAGGAGGGGCGGTAGGAGCTCAGGAGGTAAGAGCGGTTGTCTGGAAACAGGAAGGTTGCTGGTTCGATCCCCGGGCTCCGCCTAACTAAGTGTCGAGGTGTCCCTGAGCAAGACACCACCTAACCCCTACCTGCTCCTGACGTGTTGGTTGTTACCTTGCATGGTTGGTGTATGAATGGGTGAATGTGAGGCAACTGTAAAGCGCTATATACTGTAAATGCAATCCATTTACCCAAAAACCCGGCAGCCGTTAACAAGGTGTTGCTTTAAGGGCAGAGCAGCAGCAGTAGTAGTTCGGCTTCAGAGTAAGCGTGCAGCAGCAGTAGGGTTTCTGAGTAAGGGTGTAGAAGCATTAGTAAATGGCTTCAATAGCACTCAAAGTCCTCCAAGATATTGCGATTAAGAAAGTTGCCCTCCAGACAGACACGTTCTTATGTAATATGGCGGAGTAAAGGGAGGCGAGGTTCAAAATGGCAAATAAACAACAAACAACAAATAAAGAACGACTTCTTACTTTCTCCCCTGAATGCTTTCGTCATGAAGTATTGACTTTAGCAGCTGTCTCAGTTCTGTTGCTCTTGTGCCTCGAATATGTCCCGGTTCTGTGCGTCGGTTGTTGTTGTCTTTGTTTGTTGCTTGTGTCTTTTAAAGAACCTGTTCTGTTGGTATACGTAGCGGTGGCACATTTTGGCAGGCTTTGATTCAGTTAAACCCCCCTGACGGAAAGCATCAGAATGTGTGGAAAAGGTGTCGGAAAATGCGCTCAAAATGTGATGGAAAAAGGTGAGACTAACGTCAGTTAAACGGTGCGAATCGGCGTTGATTAAAAACGCCTCAACGGCGATCATTAACGACTACAAGGATTATAACGACGCCTCTGTGATTGCCCCTCGCCAGAACATAGACACCACTCCCGCAAAATTGCCGCTCGCTTTGTCCCGGAACTCAATAACAACAATAACGGATATTACCGTCACCTCAGGTGTTGTTGACTTGTTTTGGGGCAATTATTGTTTATTGTGGAGGGTTGCCACGAACAACAATATCAAGTGATTTGGTGGTGAGCAACGTCGGCTCCCAGAATGCTTTGCTGTTGCTGTTTCGGCGGTTAATGGCGGCGTCTGTCATCAGTGCTAATAAGGCCATTGTAGCCGCGTTGGCGGAGTCCCAGCGTGGCGCCAAGCGCGCGGCGCCGCCATTATCGTATGGAAATCCGAGTCAAAACACTCATCCCGGTCGCGTCGACGTCGTTGAGTTGCCCTCTAAATCAAACCCAACCCCCTGCTCTTACCCCATCAAGGTTGAGGTTTATTTCCTCCCTCGCTGTGCCGGGAGATTGCTCGTCTGCTGAAAAAGTCAGCGGGTGGCTGACAACGACGTGCTATAACGCAGGAGTTCCTCACCTCCAACCCACCCACCCCCCCTCCTGTCCCCACCCTTGCCCCGCCGCCACCACCACCACCCCATCCCTCCCCCATCCCCACTCTTACCTCACCCGCCTCACCGATACACTTCATTCTGTTCTGACAGGACATTCTCTGCCTCCCGAACAGCAAGGGGGCGGGTGGGGGGAAGGGGGGAGGAAGGGTGGAGGGGATGGGGGGAGGGTGGAGGGAGGGGGGGCGGTGGAAGATTTTTTTTCCCGACCAATTTCCAAATTGACCCTTCAAGGTTTTCGTTTTTTGCCGGGAAATGAAATTACATTTGTCCCCATTAGGGGGAGGCACGAGGATTTAGAAAATGCTAGAAAGTGAGCGCAGGGCTCGGTGCTCGGTGGTGTAATAGAATTACCATGCAAATGAGGCGGAGAAGGAGAGGGCTGGGCTGCCTCTGTCACTGGGGAGCCAGCACACACACTCCAGGGTCTCTCTCATCTGTGTGTGTCTGTGTGTTTGAGTGTGTGTCAGTGTGTGTGTGTTTTGTGTGTGTGTGTGTGTGTGCATTTGCTTAGGTGTGCGTGTGCTTAGGTGTGTGTGTGCGCATGCATGCATGTTTGAGAAGGCCTGTACATGTGTGTGTGTGTGTGTGTGTGTGTGTGTCTGTGTGTGTGTGTGTGTCCTTTCACGGTGTGTGTGTGTTTGCTTGGTGTGCTTGTGTGTGTGTGTGTGTGTGTGTGTGCGTGCGTGCATACCTGTACGTGTGTGTGTGTGTGTGTGTGTGTGTGTGTGTGTGTGTGTGTGTGTGTGTGTGCTGTGTGTTTGTGTGATGTGTGTGCTTGGTGTGTGAGCATGCATGTTTGAGTGCTGTACATGTGTGTGTGTGTGTGTGTGTGTGTGTGTTAGGTGTGTGTGCGCAGTGTGTGTGTGGGTGTCTGTTGTGTGTGTGTGTGTGTGTGTGTTGTGCGTGTGTGTGTGTGTGAGGGTGTCTGTGTGTGTGTGTGTGTGTGTGTGTGTGTGTGTGTGTGTGTGTGTGCAGTATGTGGTGTGTGTGTGTGTGTGTGTGTGTATGTGGTGTGTGTGTGTGTGTGTGTGTGTGTTAGTGTGTGTGTGTGTGTGTGTGTGTGTGTGTGTGTGTGTGTGTGTGTGTGTGCATGTGTGAGTTTGTGTACATGTGTGTGCTTAGGTGTGTGAGCATGCATGTTTGAGTGGGCATGTACGTGTGTGTGTGTGTGTGTGTGTGTGTGTGTGTGTGTGTGTGTGTGTGTGTGTGTGTGTGTGTGTGTGTGTGCGTGCGTGCATTCGTCTGTGTGTGCACGCATGCATTGCATGTGTGTGCCTAGGTGTGTTTTCTGCATGGGCATGCATGCTTGAGTGTGGGCATGTATGTGTGTGTTGTGTGTGTGTGCGTGTGAGTGTGTGTGTGTGTGTGCGCGCTGATGCTCTGATGCCCACCACATCAAAGCCCGGCTGGTTGCTGCATTACCCTGAGCTCCGGTTCTGCTGCAGGGCCAGATCAAGGCCGGATCAAACACCAGCCGCTTCCCACCATAATTAGCCTTCGCAGTATCCCCGCATTACCAGCGATTGGTAATGATGAAGCCCCTCCCCCGCGGGATGAGAGAGGGAGGGGAGGAGGTGAGGCAGGGGGGAGGGCGAGGGAGGGAGTGACAGGTTGGCTGTGTGAGGAATCCGCTCATGGGAGGGGGGGGGTGCTCGACATGGTCGTCCACGTGGCCTCGGATAATACATAGAGACATGAGTGGCTTGACAGGACACACACACACACACACACACACACACCACACATATATATGCATATGTATGTGTGTGTGTGTGTGTGTGTGTGTGTGTGCGTACGTGCATGTGTGTGTGTGCATGCTCGCAAGCGTGTGTGTATGTGTGCGTGTGCGTGCATGCATATGTGTGTGTGTGTGTGTGTGTGCATACTTGCAAATGTGTATGTGTGTATGTGTGAGTGTGTGTCTGAACATGTGTGTATGTGTGTCTTTGTGTGTATGTGTGTGTGTGTTCTCCCCACGGTCATCTGGAAGAACACTGGACCTATGACCTATGAATCTGCTCACCTCGGCGAAAGCAATCTGATTGGTCCGATGATTATTCACTATTGGCTTTAGAAAATGTTCTCTTTTGCTTGAAAGCTTTGCTTGAGAACCACCGGGGGCAAAAACATTTTCATTACATCCTAGCAACAGGGACGATGGAGGTGGAAGTGTTGGGTGGTGGTATAGATAGCTAACCCTGATAGCCCCTCGGAGGCTGGGGGCTGGGGGCCGGCGGTGGTGGCGGGGTGGCGGCGGCGGCGCCGCCAGTGGTGGTGGCGGTGACGGCGGCGGCGGGTGGCGGTGGTGGTGGCGGCGGCGCGTGCGTGGTGTGGCCCGAAGAGGAGCCATTAATCATGTTAATGCAAATGCAATGTCAAATAGGAATCACCCCCCCCCCCCCCCCCCCCCCCACTATCAAACCAGGCCCTGCTGCCAGCTGAGGGTCCATCTGACACTGAGACCAGACCACCTGCCCATGGAGGTGGTGGTGGCACGACTGAAATATCTTATGAATACAGGGAATATGAATATGAACAAGCCACAACATTGTTTTACTGGGATTGTTCTTGCTCAGCACTACAATTAAGTATGGATTTCATATGGATTTTTATATATATATATATATATATATATATATATATATACTGCATATCAGACCACATTGTTTTTTTTTAATTGGGGTTTCAATTCACAGGGATTGGAGCAGCAAGTATGGATGTATATTTATATTTATATTTAAAAACACAATAGCAATATGGATTGAGAGAGTTTAGAGTAGGGCTGTGCGATTAATCAAAATAAACGCGACGCAACAGCCAATCAGTCTGCAGTGTTTGTCTCGACACGCCCCCATTGATACCACGGCCAACAGCGACCCAAAGAAATGACAACAGCAGAGAGTGACACCGGCGAGGAACGCGAGTTCCAAAGTGATGAAATTGTCGACAAAAAGCGCTTCGCGAAGTCTATGATATGGAGCTGGTTTGGTGACTTTAAAAACGACAAGGCGCAGAAAACGACCGCCTGCGTCTACATGTCGTCGGACGTGTCGACCAAGACGGGAAACACGAGCAACCTATTGAAGCACCTGAGACGGTAGCACCCCAGCATGGGGCTGCGGAGCCAAGGAAGCCTTCAAGTAGCAGCGGGGCCCAAACAAGCATCGATTGTGTCGTCATTTGCTCCCATTTCCCGTATGAAAGAAGCGAGGATATAAATAATGCAGGATCGTACTTCATTGCGAAAAATATGATGCCTTTCTGGCAAAAAACCTATAATGGTGTTAAAAGTGATATGCACAAGTTAAAATGTGTTGCATAATGACTGGTTTACAGTGTTTACAGATGTAAAGCCAGTATATTCCTTTTTTTAATTATTATTATTATTATTATTATTATTATTATTACAGTTGTTTCGTTTGATGCGTTCTGTGCTCATACGCTGTCTCTCTGCAACAAATAATCATTTGGATCTGAAAATCTGATGTTTTAACGTTGGTAGGGCGAACGCTTGACGTGTAATGCATAAGAGATGTTACTAATTGAAGTGTGGATAAGTTGCATATAAGTTAGTTTCTAATTAACGTGTTCAATTCTCATTCAATCGGAAAAAATTCGAGCCCAGCCCGAGTTTAGAGAGTACATTGTTCTTTGACATAAATGTACACCAACTAACCCCGAACAACGTTATTCTTGGGAGGTTTAATTGTAGGTACAAGGATCATGAAATGTTGTGTTAGAGAGTCTCATACATGCAGAAACAGGAGAGAAGATTCTGTCTGTTGCTAGGATGTAATGAAAATGTTTTTGCCCCCGGTGGTTCTCAAGCAAAGCTTTCAAGCAAAAGAGAACATTTTCTAAAGCCAATAGTGAATAATCATCGGACCAATCAGATTGCTTTCGCCGAGGTGAGCAGATTCATAGGTCATAGGTCCCTAACCCTCCCACCCCCCCTCTTCTCCTCCACCCCACCGGCATCGCCCCACAACTCCCATTTTGGCTTTCGGCTCCCGGTAGGAGGAGGAGAATAGGGAGTGGCAGGAGGAGGAGGAGGTGGTGGTGATGGAAAAGGAGAGGAGAGAGGAGGAGAACGGGGGATGGAGGTGGGTGTGAGCAAAGGGGGGGAGGAGAAAGCGGAGGTAGAGGGTGACAAAGGAGGAGGAGGTGGAGGTGAGGAGGAGAAGGAGGAGAAGGAGGTGTATGTTGTATTCAGGCCTGTATAGAGTGCCGACAGAATGCGGTAAATCGCGCCCCACACAGACTACCTCCCCCAAGATGAACATCATCCACTTTTATATTATCGAGCAAAGTGTGTGCGTGTGTGTGTGCGTGTGTGCGTGTGTGTGTGTGTGTGTGTGTGTGTATGTGCCACTGTGTCTGTGTAGCTCACATTGCACCAAAAAGCAACTCCGTCTCGCTGTTAGGTGTCGTATGTCTGCGCTAGTGAGTGTGATGTGTTACTTGACATAAGGCATTTGGTGGACACCTTTCATCCACAGCATCTCGGAAGACTGAGATCCGTGCATATCATCGTGTTACATCATGGCGGGACTCGAACCCGCAACCCTGGCAGTGTCCGCGTCACACTGTACGCTTCAGCCACTTGTCATATGCTGTATGATGTGTGATTTGTATGATTTTCAATTGATTATTTCAATAGATCACGTCACCTGGCGATGGTAGGGTTGCTGGTTTCACGCTCTCTGGTTTCCTTGAGCAACGCACTGTTGGGTGACTGACTGTCCGGTGAGGGAGGAGTCACAGAGCGTTGTCACGAGACATTCGTAATACGATTTTATCAAATGTATATCTTACAGTGGTGGCCCGTCTTCTCTACAGATTTGATTTTAAACCTTTACAGACACATGTCTAAAGAGATGCATTTTGCGGGCGATTTAGTTTAGTTGATCGGTTTTGGCAGAATTTGTGTTCGTTCGTTGCTGGCCAAGGAGGACACAGGCAACGGCAAGACGAAGCGAAGCTGTCGTTTGAGCAATCAGTCCTTGTATTAGCACACATGGAAGAATAAGTGCAATTCCTCATGTTAAGGGCACGCCAGTTGCATGTGCGGTACATGAATAAACCACGAGATCTATCTCATGCGAACGTTTGTCGCTGTTGCTGCTCGGTGTGGGCTTCATGCGCCATATTTATAATGAGATCTCCAACGGCGCCAGGCGTCGTCTCCGGTCTCACGTCAACAGGTCCCGTTATCTCGTCTAAAGCGAGAGTGTCGCCTTGTTCCGCGTCCGTGCTTTTGGCCCGGTAGTCATCTGTTGCCCTTTTCTTGGAAAGATCGAAGCCCCGACAACATCATCTACAGACATATACACGACAGACATGTTCAAGATTCAAGGTTTCTTGTCGAGACCCCACCCACCGCCCCCCAGGAACACGATTGGTCGAAAACAAACGAGGTGAAACGCCCACTGATTGGAGCACATCTCCCATCATACTTTAAATTAACATCTCAAGTCTTTGTGAGACGAGTGAACGGGTGACTGAGGCATTCGCTGTGAAGCCCATCGTTTTCATGAGCTGATCACAGCCCATAATGCGAGGTAAGAGCCGTTGTCCGGCAACAGGAAGGTTGCTGGTTCGATCCCCGGGCTCCTCCCCCTCCTAGCTAAGTGACTGGATGACAAGAGTTTTCACTCCGGTGCATCGGTCTCGACTGACCCCCCCCCTCGCTTCCTTAGCGTAATGAGGAGTAAACCCTCGTGTCGTGTCAGTCACTAGTCAGTCACTAGTCAGTCACTAGTCAGTCACTAGTCAGTCACTAGTCAGTCACTAGTCAGTCACTAGTCATGGTCTCTGTGTGGGGAGGCGGACCCCTGGCGTTACAGTGCACTAGTCAGTCACTAGTCAGTCACTAGTCAGTCACTAGAGTTAAAGTGCATTCAGAGAAGCACCCCGGGAAAATAAGAATTGATAAGCCCCAGGGAGGTAGGACAGCAAGTCCAGAGAAAACGCTAGTTGAGATTTGGAGGAAGTAAAAACAAAGATGGGAATTGGTTTCAAGCCGAAGCGGATCAGCTGCCGGCTGCGGAGCACTCGATTCAAACCGAAAGTGACATTGCGTGGAACCAGGTTCTTTAACCTGTGCGAGCCGGTAATGGTCCGGCATTTGTTGTACAAGCGGTTGGCACTAAACGCCGCCAATACAACACAACATGCATCTGCACCTATAAGCATAATCACCCGAATAAGCCGTTTTCCCCAGTGGGAAAAAGAAATACAACAGATGGGACGTCTCCGTCTTCCCGACAGTCCACAATCGTTGGGGGCGTTTAGTCGACAAACAAAGTACAAAACAGGGACAGTGCAAAATGGTGCGCACTCACAGACAGTGTAGACATGGTAGTTCGCTTCATGCTGCCCTTTAGTATCGTCGTTGCTGCAATAAGGAATCTTGGCTGGTCATGGCTCAATTGCTTTGGCCACAACCTCCATCTTGCTGTGTGCCATGGTCTGGACAGGGACAAAGATCGGACAGCGCGTGCCATAGGACTCTGTAAAGGTTTGGTCAACGCATTCAACCTGAGCTGGCTTAAGAGGAGAGACCTGAGGAAGGCACAGAGGAGGCTCATCTCCCCCAACACAGTCTAATGACTGGTGGAGTGATGTTTCATTCATTGATAGTTTAATTTGCAGCACAAAATATTAAAGAGTTGTTATTTTTATTTTATAGTAGACCTGTAGAGACTTGTAGAATAACCTGTAGGAATCTAATTGAGACTGTAGTCGTTTAGTATGCACTGGCATATAAAAATAATATAACATACAAACATACAAATGAATAATGATAAATAATGGAGATGTAAAAAGTAGTATTTGTTTAAGAATGTTGATATAGACTAACTAATGAACAAGAACAATATTATCTTTCCCACAGGATGTTGTCACACGATGGGGCACTAAGCAGAAGATGGTAGAGAGGGTGCTGGAGCAACTCCCAGCAATAAGACGTGTCCCGGTTTGAAGACAGAAAACATGGCCACCTCAACCCAACCTGGCAGGATGTTTTCTGTGTGGAGTCCATCAACGCAGCAATGAAACCACTGGCTGACTTCACAGACGTCCTCTCAGGGGAAACATTACGTCACAGTGTCCTCAGTTAAGCCTGTGCTGGAACTGAATTAAAGACGACCTTCTCTCGTCCAGGCATCCACCCAAACACTACTGGGACGTTGGTTCTCATGCACGTTCACCTCTGATTGGTTGATACGGTTGCCCGGTCACCTCAGGTCACTAGGATTTCCATTTCAGCGTCACAGTATTTCACCGTAACACACATCGTGAACAAACATGCATACAAAAACTTTCCCCCAGATGTCTTTCCCCTTGATGTGCCCTCGTTCACGCCCCCATGGTTTCACAGAGAGCTTATTGAATACTAGACAATATATATAGTGTTCTCTAACTCCCGTCCCACTCAACCACTTCGCCTACCCTATATTTACTCTCTAGTCCCTCTCGTTCTGGATCTCGTCTAATCTCATTCTGTCTCTCTCCTAAATCCTGCGCCTGCATTACACATTCTCAACTCCTATGATCTGAATTCGAAGCAGCACCCTGACACTCCACTCTCAACCCCACTTGTACGCTCTCTAAACGTTCAGATGTCTCTGATATTCTTACTACAGTCCTCTAATGCACTCACTCAGTACACATGACCACGATGGTAGGCAATCCAGTGATCTATACCCCTCTCTCTCTGTCTCTGTCTCTGTCTCTATCTCTCGGCTCAGCACTAGCAAATAAAGCAGGGCAGATCGCAGGTTAAAAAGTAGAAAACTAGATTAAAAGTAAATATCTGTGGAGCTGTTGTTTGTTTTCCCCTCCCTGGTAAACAGCAACTGGAGCTGGGCTATTCACGCACAGACATCTTAGTTTGGCTGTGTGAGAGAGAGTGTGTGTGTGTGTGTGGTGGTGCTCGATGATCAGGTGATGGGCGTGTGTGTCCGCGCGTGTGCCAGGGCCGGTCTTGCGATGGTGACGTTGACAGTATAAGAAGAATGTAGTGCGCATGAGAGTGTTGTCGCCCTGTGTGTGTCTGTGTGTTGACAGAGTGGTGCTGCCTGTTGTGCGTCGTGTGTTGTAGACAGTGTGTGTGGTGCATGACAGTCGGTGGAGGGTGGTTCAAGTGTTAGTGAGACATGGCAAGGAGCGGGTTTGGTCTGTTGTGTGCATATAGAGTGATGTGCTGATCAAGTTATGTGTAGACCAGAGAGCGAGACACCGGTCGGTGTCTGTGTATGTGTGTGAGATGCTCGTGTGTTGTGTGTGTGTGTGTGCTGTGTGTGTGCGGTGTGGGTGTGTGTGTGCTGTGTGTGTGTGTGGTTGTGTGTGTGCGTGTGTGGCGTGGGTGTGTGTGTGGGTGTGCGTGTGTGTGTGCAGTGTGTGTCGTGTGTGTGTGTGTGTGTGTGTGTGCGTGTGTGTGTGTGTGTGTGCATGTGTGTGTGTGTGTGTGCATGTTTGTGTGTGGTGTGTGTGTGTGTGTGTGTGTGTGTGTGTGTGTGCATGGTGTGTATGTGTGTGTGTGTGTACATGTGTATATGTGTATGTGTGTGTGTGTGTGTGTGTGTGCGTGAGTAAGTGATAAAGAGAAGCAACTGTAACAACAGGGAATCAGCAGGCCTTCAAGGCTTACACTGTGATGTATAATATAATATAATATAATATAATATAATATAATAGAATAGAATAGAATATATCCGCACAGCTCGCCTCCCGGTGAGACAGCGAGCGTCCTGTAGCGTCGTCTTGACAACTTGACAGGTGGAGAAGGTGAGAAGCGTAATTGTTCCAAACGGGTCACGTGACCGAATCTTGACTTTGAATAATTTGACAGGTCGTCAACGTCAACTTGAAGTTCAACTTCTGTGTCGGAAAAAAGTTACCGCTCTCGCCGGAGGGATTCGGACGAGAGACGAGACGTGACCACAGGTTGTGTGTGTGTGTGTGTGTGTGTGTGTGTGTGTGTGTGTGTGTCAGTGTGTGTGTGTGTGTGTGTCTGTTTGTGTGTGTGTGTGTGTGTGCTGTGTGGTGTGTTCTGTGTGGTGTGTGTGCTGTGTGTTCTGTGTGGTGTGTTCTGTGTGGTGTGTGTTCTGTGTGGTGTGTCTTCTGTGTGGTGTGTTGCTGTGTGGTGTCTGTGTTCTGTGTGTGTGTGTTCTGTGTGGTGTGTTCGTTCATAAAAAAGAGCACAAAGAAAAAAAAATAATAATCATAATAAGATAGGTATAATAAAAACAACGCTTCTGTGTGTGAAAAACAACGCTGCCGCCAGTCGAGCGATTTGGGAGTTTGACTCCGAGCTTGAAAGGTTGTCGGTTCGATCCCCTGTTGAGCCCCCTCTCAGTCTACCTTGCGCAACCCCTCTCGAACCCTTATCTTAACGCTTAACTTAAAGTCATAATACAGCCGAAAACACTTTGTCTTTGTTTTAAAAATGTCTACTGGTGAACACACCCCAGGTCATATTTTTCCAATATATTTGTAATATTGAACTTTATCGCTATTTGGAATTTGTCACATTTGTCATAAATCGAATAAATTAATCGCATGTATTATTAATTGAGGGTTTTTGCGGCTGTCGAAGGGGCTAGAAATTAAATTCATGAAATTATGAAACTTAAGAATGCTTGAATCCCGCTCTATTTTTATCTTTATGTACCACAGTGATATATTGCTGCCTCTCCTTCAACAAATGTACTCTTTGTAAGTCGCTTTGGATAAAAGCGTCTGCCAAATGCCCCTAAATGTAAATGTAAATGTACAAAGTACAAAGTTTACGCTAGAATAAAAAAGCAAAGGTTATCCTATGAATCTCTGGAACCGCAATGTCGTAAAACTGGGCGCAGCGGCCATGTCTGGGCTCCGGGTCTGGTTCTCCATCCGTCGAGCGAGGACTCCGCCGCCTCACACCTGGACAGAGATCACGGCCGCCGCCAAAGGTGCGTTCTGCCGATTTTTTTTACGAGGCTGCTGCTGCTGCTGCTGCTGCTGCTGCTGCTGCTGCCGCCGCCTCGGCAAAAAAACACATCTATCCTCTTTACTTAACTGACAGATTTCCCACCATTTGCAAAAAATTACAAATTGTATTCTGCAGCGATTCCCGAGACAGGACCCCTGAGTTGTTGGTCGTACGGGAATGAATGATATTTATTTATGTTTGACGCTACGGTGACTTGAAGACATTCGCTCTCCGCTGAAACCTCTTGGTACCTCCGTGATGACGACGGTACGTCCACGCTACGTCTCTGTGGGACTCAGTAGCGTAGTAGTAGGAGTTTAACCGAGGCTCAGTGAAACACCACACAAAACGGTACAACAGGACCCGGGGTGCGGCCCTGTACATCACCGATGGACGCTTTGTGACACCGCCCTCCCTGCGGTGGGTGTGTGAGAGCTCCAGTCCCTGTTCTCTGAAACATCTGTCGTATGAATAATGGTTCTGTCTGCCTGGACCGCCGGAGCAAGGCATTAACACCGCCAGGGCGACGGGTTCCATTCCCACCGGCGCTCCCAGCCATGCTGCGAACGTATGCGTGCGTGGTACTGTGGGCTACAACGACTCGCTTTGGGTAAAAGTTCTCCATGTTTATGAAGTCATGTATGAACCCGATGCCCTGATATCGGGGAATATGGTAAATGGATTGCATTTATACGCTTTTATCCAAAGTGCTTTACAGTATTGCCTCACATTCACCCATTCATACACCGACGGCGGTGTCAACCATGCAAGGTAACAACCAACACGTCAGGAGCAGTTAGGGTTAGGTGGTGTCTTGCTCAGGGACACCTCCACACTTAGCTAGGAGGAGCAGGTAGGGTTAGGTGGTGTCTTGCTCAGGGACACCTCCACACTTAGCTAGGAGGGGGAGGAGCCCGGGGATCGAACCAGCAACCTTCCTGTTGCCGGACAACCGCTCTTACCTCCTGAGCTACTGCCACACGAAGAGAAGTTTCCCGACACGAAAGACGGATCGCCGGCCATAAGAAGGCGGACGACGACTTTCCTCTCCCGCCTTCAAGGGCTCTCTCGTCGGTGTACCTGGGGGGTCACCGGCAGTTTAAGCGTCGCGCGTTTGGCTCCCGCTAAAGGCTTTCATTAATAACGACGAGACCTGGAAGTGCCCCGGCTCTTGGCTCGGGAACGCGAGCAGACAGGGAATTGGCTCGGGAAGCTCATCAATCAGGACCACTATGCCGCCTCCCCCCCCCCTACACCGCCGCCACCACTTTAACCCTCCTGGCGCCAAGATCCCAGACTTACATCTTCCGTGGTGGACTATAGCGCTTGTGGTTGAGAGGAAAGTCGTCGTCCGCCTTCTTATGGCCGGCGATCCGTCTTTCGTGTCGGGAAACTTCTCTTCGTGTCTCTGACCTACATGAGGCTTCTTCTTCTTCTTCTTCTTCTTCTTCTGCGGATGAACTCGTGCTGCAGTGTTAGTACTCCCTCAACCTGATTCTGCCAGGAGAGGTTTCGCAGGGGCTGGGAGACGTATGGTGATGTATGCTCGCGTCTTGTGTTCTGTTATGTTGCGTTTTTAGTCGGGCTGGGACTTTAACGCATTAATTTTGATTAATTAATTACAGAAATAATAACGCGTTAAAAGTAATTCATGCATTTCAATCGCACTTTATTTTTGCACTCCAAACACCACGGAACGTTTCTCAGTGGACGAATTCCAGGCATACCGATCATAGCGACGCACAACAGGCATTGAGTGACGTCAGACAACAAAGCCCCACTAGAGCGTTGGAGGCTCAAATGTGGACGCACCGGAAGAGACCGCGTTTGACCGTTCATTTATTTATTTTTGTATTTTTTTGTTACCATTTTAGATGGTAGAAATGGCACTTTATGTTAAACTGTTGGTCTTATTTTGACCAAGGATATTTGTGTGGGTAAAATTGCTGCACTGATCTGTTGGTCTGTGTAGCTAAAATAAACAGGATTTTGCTGCTTAAACGTATGTCTATGTGTATGTATATGTCTATTCATTGATTCACTCGTATACCAAAATCCATTTGAATTGAAAAATGTTGCTTCTCGTGTCAAATATTGATATGCGATTAAAATGCGATTAATTTTGATTGATTAATTCCAAAGCCTCCAATTAATTAGATACATTTTTTTAATCGAGTCCCACCACTAGCTTTTTGTATTACAGCGATCTAAAATATATGTGGAAAAGAAAAGTCTGGGGAACATATTGGGAATTCATTACGTGCAAATGAGCTGTAAAACTGCTGTTTCTTTATGTCACGATTATGTATTCATATTTCAAATTAGAATGTAATTTGTTTGTAGCTTTGGATGCTTTAGCGTGCTTATGGACGACGCAGCGATGCTAACCTTTTATCGTAAATGTTGCACTTTCTTCTGTTCCACGGGGGGCCGATTAAACCTCCCTGCCCACCCCACCCCCGGGGGTCTTTCTGGGAGAATTACATTTTCCGAGACGAAATAAAAACCAACGGAAGCCGATAAATAAATACTCAAAAAACCAACAGCAGCAACAACAACAACAACAACGACGACGACAACAAGGAGCCAGGAGACTCACCGTCCTCGCGGGACTTGTGCACGAAGGCGTCCACGCCGCTCTCGCCGTAGTTTCCCTCCGACACCACGGTGGAGACGTAGTTCCAGCGCATGGCCTTCACGATGTCCATCATGGCCTGCGCCTGGTAGGTGTCCGGCGGCACCACGCGCGAGAAGAAGTCGTAGCGCGAGTTGTCGCTCAGCTCCGGCGCCGTGGACGCGTAGCTCACCTGCGGGATCTAAGATAAGAGATAAGATTAAGGTGGAATGTTATTAATCCCGAAGGAAATTCTTGTGCCGGAGGTTGCTCAAAAATACAAACATAAGAAGAAAAACAATAGGATAATAAATGTACAGTGTATAAGCCTAATATAATAACAATATAGGTAAGATATATTTACTGTCGTAAAAAAAATAAGTTGACTTGAATAGAAAAGTTGGCATAGTAGGTCGAGCTTGTTGTTCGGAAGGCATATATCAAGCATGCGGATAGTGTGTCGAAAAAACGACATCTATTACAGCATTTCATTATTCTTGGGTAATGGGAACTTTTTCTCTTTAGAAGTTATTACCGTGTTAACTTTGACAGCACTTTTTATTTATATCTATATATACTGTGTATATATATATATATATATATATACTGTATATATGGGACAGGTTGAGTGTTGAAGCACAGAAGGGGTTCGTCCGGTGAGAAAGGAACAGTGGATCGCTTGGGAGCTGAATGGAGACAAGAACAGAATAGAATAGAAGGAAAGGAAAAGTGTTTTTTGCCCTTTCTTTCTTCTCCCGGGGACAGCAGGCCTTGGTATCCACAGCAGGCCTCTCGTCTTCCCTGACTGAGGACAACGAAATGATGCCCCCTGCAGAGCCAGGGCTCACACGGTGCACCATGGGGGGGGGGGACACTAGCTGAGGTGATGAGCTAGCTGCTGAGATGATGAGCATGTCAGACCTCAGAGTAGAGGTCATCCACTATACCAACCACACTCTCTTTTATTAATTTGAGTGGAAGTTGCAGACAACAGACAACGGGCGGCAGTAGCTCAGGAGGTATAAGAGCGGTTGTCTGGCAACAGGAAGGTTGCTGGTTCGATCCCCGGGCTCCTCCCCCTCCTAGCTAAGTGTTGAGGTGTCCCTGAGCAAGACACCACCTAACCCTAACTGCTCCTGACGTGTTGGTTGTTAACTTGCATGGTTGGCACCGCCGTCGGTGTATGAATGGGTGAATGTGAGGCAATACTGTAAAGCGCTTTGGATAAAAGCGATATATAAATGCAATCCATTTACAAAGAATTTTCCCCCACGTGTGTGTGTGTGTGTGTGTGTGTGTGTGTGTGTTATATTAGAGAATAGCCGAGCGTAACAGTTCCTCTCGGGCTCCTCTACATGAGAGATGACCCCGGTGAATCTCCCTCGGTGCCTTCTGATGACCTCGTTAATTAGTTCAGTTGTAATCAATGAAACTCAAATGATTTAATGATTCTTCCCCGGTGGTCGATGAGGAATGCAGAAATGATCTTAGCAACGGGGCTCTTCTTCGTGAGAAATAACACTCGTTTAGATGATTTCCAAACAAAGCCGAACAGATAATTATTATTATTATTGTACCCATGGTAGTACCAAGCAAATTCATTATGAATAGATCCAGTAGAAGTAAAGTTAGATGCGTGATAGAAAACTGCAACGATAGCCACCATCCTATACTCCAACACTTAAAACGCTCACCCAGGGAAAAGCAGTAGAATTAATTGTAATTGTGTCGACATTAAAGATGAAAATAGACCTCCCGAGGCCTCCTGCGTTTTGATGCTAAGCTATACGTTGCTGTCACGCTATCAACAGAAGTCAAAGCAGTAAACTAATCTCCACCGACATCGAGTCATTTGAACACTTTAACAATTTAACACTTCAACTGACTTCAACTTACCGAACGCCTGCCACGCATCTCAGCCGTGCCTAGAAGTTAGCAACAGATAAACCGTGTTTAAGAAAGTGACAGTGTGTGTGTGTGTGTGTGTGTGTCCTGGCCTGGCGGTGTGTATTGATTCAGTAAACAGCAGGTGGGGGGGTAGGGACGTGGGAGTGGGAGGGAGGGTCCTGGCAATGATACGGAGTGTGTGTCGCCCCTGACAACGACGTATCGCGGAGCCGTCGGTGAGATCTGATCCTGATGCAAAAAACAGCAGCTGATTTCCCTCTGGAGGGCGTCCTCTGTTACACAATGTACTTCATTACCACAGACAGCAGGCCTGTAGGCGCGCACACACACACACACATACATAGATGTGAACACACACACAGACACAGACACACACACACATACATAGATGTGAACAGACACACAGACACACACACATACATAGAGTACATAGATGTGAACACACACACACACACACACATACATGTGAACACACACACACACACACACACACACACACACATAGATGTGAACACACACACACATAGACGTGAACACACACAGACTTGAAGACACACACACACATACAGATTTGAATACAGACAGACACACACATAGACGTGAACACATACACACACACACACAGACGTGAACACACATGCACACACAGACATGAACACACACACACACACAAATGTGAACACGTACACACACACACATAGACTTGAAGACACACACACACATAGATTTGAACACAGAAGACACACACACACATACACACAAATAAATAGACTCAAACACACATTCATAAACAGACTGGAACACACACGTCACACACCCAGTAAACAAATACAGACACATATCCTCTGATATAGAGACATAAATCCTATCCTGTACTGGG
>PIJE02002356.1:61233-72550 GCA_002895965.2 Coryphaenoides rupestris | reverse complement strand
TCGTCCCTTCTCTGCTGCTCTCTCTTCTTCTCTCTCTACTCGTCTCTCATCAGTCTCTATACCTCTGCTCTCTCTCTCTCGTGCCATAATAGTCGCGCTAAGAGAGGGGACAGGCTGCAGGAAGACGCTTTGCTGTTTCCTTATTGCGACAGCTGTCAATATGACACGCAACGGCTACACCACCAGGAGAGAAGGGGCAAAGAAGAAGGATAAGGCGAGAGGAGAGAGGAGGAGAGAGGAACAGATAGAAGCAGAGAGAGGACGAGATCGACGCGAAGAGAGGAAGCCGAGAAAGAACGATAGGAGATAGACGAGGGAGAAGATAGCGGACGAGGGTAGGTATGGAGAGGGGTGGTAAGAGTAGGAAGTGGTAGGAGATACGGCGTTAGTGAGATATAGGTATTGTAGTGTAGCACGCAGAGACACCGAAGACAAAAACTGAGAGAAAAGTGCAAAGCGAATAGGTAGAGGAGAGGCAGTAGACTGTAGATCTCCCTCCAAGCTCAAGGCGAGCAAATGAGGGGAGGAGAGGCGTGTAGGAGATCTGTATCAGACAGAGGTATGACAACTTTGAATAAAAAGATAGTAATGATACATATCGAAGAATGATATATTAACAATATTAAATAATGATGAATGATGAATAAATGATGATATGAAATCAATATATTATAAATATAAAATGTACATACAAACAGAGATATGGACACAGTCTTCCAGTCCATGAACCCTCAAACACACACACATTCTCTGGCTGGTTGAAGGGCTCTCTCTCTCTCTCTCTCTCTTTACCTCCCTCTCTCATATTTCCAGAGGAAACCACATCCATCCATCTCTGTCATTGAACACAAACCCTCCAGAGCTCTTCACCTCCTCCTCCCTCTCTCTCCTGTGTCTCCCCTTCTAACAGTGAGAGCTCATAATGGAGGTTAAGTGCTCAATGCTTCTGACAAGCATACACACACACACACACACACACACACACACACACACACACACACACACACACACACACCACACACCACACCACACACACACACACACACACACACACACACACACACACACACACACCTCCAGCCCCCATCTGATCAGATAACTGACAGCAAGACCACGGCAGGTGATAAGGATGAGGACTAACTTCACGCCAGTCATGTGAACTATTCCGTCCTGATGATACTGACATTTTAAAAAAAAAAAGAAAATTAATAGTTAGATGCAAGCAACTTATAATAGTTCACCAACACAAAATACATTTAGTAAGCTGCTGTTCTGCTCGCGATCGCACCCAAACTCAACATCCCAGCCCGTAACAGCCGGACAAAATTGCCCCGATTTAAAACCGAAATAGGTTGTTTGTTTGGATGCTGTTCTAAAGATAACTCTGCATCAGTTGTCAAACATTCCTTTATTCACTAATGTATATTTATTTAAGTCATTGTGTCAAAATAGAAAATCCACGACACAGCTCTCTCTCTCTCTCTCTCTCTCTCTCTCTCTCTGTCTCTCTCTCTCTCTCTCTCTCTCTCTCTCTCTCTCTCTCTCTCTCTCTCTCTCTCTCTCTTCTCTCTTTCCCTCTCACACACTCTCTATCTCTCTCTACGTTTCACTCTCACTCCCCCCCTTCCTCCCTCCAACATGGCAGCGTGGCAAACCTGACCAATCCACAAACACATAACGCCCCGACGCCAAAGTCCTGCCACTGCAAAGGTCAGGTTCAGACGCTGCCCCATTTGCCCTTCAAGGACAGAAAGAGGAGGAGGAAGGGTGGAGCGAGGGAAGAAAGGAGGGCAAATGTATCTGGAAACACTGAACATGTGTTCTGTCTGTCATATGACTCTCTCTCTCTTTCTCTCGGTATCAGTTGTCAATCTTCAGACATCAGCTGTCTGGCGAAGGAGAGAGAATTTAGAAATGGACCCACAAGGAATGTGTGTGGTGTGTGTGTGTGTGTGTGTGTGTGTGCTGTGTGTGTGTTGTGCTGTGTGTGTGTGTGTGTGTGTGTGTTGTGTGTGTGTGTGTGTGTGTTGTGTGTGTGGGGGGAGAGTTTAAGTATTAACAAGTATTGTTACTCAACCATGCATCTTTCCCTTCTTTCCCTTCTTTCTCGATCCAACTCCTCCCCGCCTACAGGCAGAGACTGAAGCAGCAACCAATCACTGTGAAGGAGGTCCAACGCTGGTCGGACCAATCGGAGTCTATGCTGCAGGATTGTTTTGACCCCGCTGACCGGGACGTGTTCCGGGTCGCGTCGGACAATAACATCAGCGAGTACGCGTCCTCAGTCACCGGGTTCATCAACAAATGCATAGACGACGTTGTTCCTACTAAGTCGGTTCGGATTTATCCCAACCAGAAACCGTGGATTAATGGCAATGTTCGCGCCGCACTCCGCACGCGTAACGCCGCCTTTGACTCCGGGAACATGGTGGAATATACGAGAGCCCGCTACGACCTCCGCAAGACCATCGGCTCTGCCAAGCGGGAGTATAAGAACAGGGTGGAGGACAAATTCAAGAGCCACGACGTGAGGGGTGTGTGGAAGGGGCTACAGACAATCATTGGACTTCAGAGGGGAGAACCAGTGGGTGTAGAGAACTCCTCTACCTCCCCTCCCTGGGCGAGCTAAACACCTTCTTCGCTTCGCTAAAAAAAAAAAATAAAAAAAAAAAAATAAATAAAAAATAAAAAAAAATAACAAGTGTCCACAGTGAGGCATGTGTGTGTATATGTCAATTCAAGTCATGTCAATTTTAGCCTTAATCACTGTTACAGTCTCAAAGGGCTTTAGGTCATATCATGATAGGCCAAGGGAAACGACTCCCTTAATTAACAAGGAACAATTAATTAATTAATTAACAACTCTCTCCGGTAAAGATCGTGGAGGGGGGGTCTGTCTCATGATAAACACATCTTGGTGCAACCAGAGTCATGTGCAGACCCTCAAGTCTTTCTGTTCCCCGGACCTGGAGTACCTGATGCTTATGTGCCGACCATTCTGGATACCGCGGGAGTTTACAGCAGTAACCGTGACTGCTGTGTACATTCCCCCTCAAGCCAACACGGACATAGCGCTGAAGGAACTTTATGGGGCTATCAGCGAACAGGAGTCGGCTCACCCGGAGGCTGCTTTCATTGTGGCGGGGGACTTCAATAAGGCGAACCTGAAGAAAGTTCTCCCGAAGTTCTACCAACACATCACAAGCAACACACGGGGCGAGCGGATCCTCGACCACTGCTACACCCCCTTCCGGGACGGCTACAAGCCCCTCCTCCGCCCACCGTTCGGCAAATCAGATCACCGCTCGATCCAACTACTCCCCGCCTACAGGCAGAGACTGAAGCAGCAACCAATCGCTGTGAATGAGGTCCAATGCTGGTCGGACCAATCAGAGTCTATGCTGCAGGATTGTTTTGATCACGTGATCTGGGATGTGTTCAGGGTTGCGTCGGACAATAACATCAGCGAGTACGCGTCCTCAGTCACCGGGTTCATTAAGAAATGCATAGATGACGTTGTTCCTACTAAGTCGGTTCGGATTTATCCCAACCAGAAACCGTGGATTAATGGCGATGTTCGCGCCGCTCTCCGCACGCGTAACGCCGCCTTTGACTCCGGGAACATGGTGGAATATACGAGAGCCCGCTACGACCTCCGCAAGACCATCGGCTCTGCCAAGCGGGAGTATGAGAACAGGGTGGAGGACAAATTCAAGAGCCACAACGTGTGGGGTGTGTGGAAGGGGCTGCAGACAATCACGGACTTCAGAGGGAGAACCAGCGGTGCGGAGAACTCCTCTACCTCCCTCCCTGGCGAGCTAAACACCTTCTTCGCCCGGTTCGACGTGAACGGCAGCCCGCCGAAGTCAGCGCTGCCTGAGGAGGCCAGCCTGCTGAACATCTCAGAGGCTGACGTGCGCAGAGCCTTCAAGCGGGTGGACATCCGGAAGGCGGCGGGCCCAGACCACATCCTGGGGCGCGTCCTCAGAGCATGCGCAGACCAGCTGGCAGGAGTCTTCGCAGACATCTTCAACCTGTTCCTGTCCCTGTCCCAGGCTGTTGGTCCCGAGGTCTTCAAGATGTCCATCATCGTGCCTGTCCCTAAACACCCCAAGGTAACCTGCCCGAATGACTGGAGACCCGTAGCCCTCACCTCGATTGCCAGTAAATGCTTCAAGAGGCTGGTCAAGGACTTCATTTGTTCCATGTTGCCTGCCACGCTGGACCCATGGCAATTTGCTTACCGTCAAAACAGATCCACCGACGACGCCATTGCCATGGCACTTCACACCGCCCTCTCTCACCTGGAGGGGAAGAACTGTTGTGTGAGAATGCTGTTTGTGGACTTCAACTCAGCGTTCAACACGATAGTTCCTGCCAAGCTCGACACCAAGCTCAGGAGTCTAGGCCTGCACCCGACCATGTGCAGCTGGATACTGGACTTCCTGTCGGGCCGCCGCCAGGTGGTGAGGATGGGCAGCACCACCTCAGAGCCGCTGACCCTCAACACTGGAGCCCCTCAGGGATGCGTGTTGAGCCCTCTCCTCTACTCCCTGTACACCCACGACTGCATGGCTATGCACAGCTCCAACGTCTTCATCAAGTTTGCTGACGACACGACAGTGTTGGGTCTGATCGCCGACGACGACGAGACAGCCTACAGGGAGGAGGTTGGATCACTGGCACAGTGGTGCCAAGAAAACAACCTCGCCCTCAACGTCAAGAAGACCAAGGAGCTGATCGTGGACTACAGGAAGCGGAGAGGAGAGCACGCCCCCATCTCCATCGACGGTGCTGCAGTAGAGAGGGTCAGCGGCTTCAAGTTCCTCGGCGTGCACATCTCCGAGGACCTCACATGGACCACGCACACCACACACGTGGTGAAAAAGGCCCAACAACGCCTGTATTTCCTCAGGCGACAGGAAATTCAACATGTGCCCCCGCATCCTCAGAACATTCTACTCCTGTACCATCGAGAGTGTTCTTACAGGATGCATCACCGTCTGGTACGGGAACTGCACCGCACTGGAGCGTAGAACACTACAGAGGGTGGTGCGGACGGCCCAGTACATCGTTGGAGGTGAGCTTCCCTCCCTCCTGGATATATACACCAGGCGGTGCGTGGCCCCAGCCACGAACTGTACACACTTCTACCGTCAGGCAGGCGATACCGCAGTATCAAATGACGAGCAGACTCAGAGACAGCTTCCACAGTCAGGCCATCAGGCTGCTGAACAAGTTCGGCATCAATGTCTAAATGCTAGTGCTAAGTGTTACTGCTAGTGCTAGTCCTGGTGATAAGTTGTTACTGCTGGAGCTAGCGCTGGTAGCAGTGCTAAGTGTTGGTGCTAGTGCTGTGCTGGTGTTACTGCTAGTGCTGGTCCTGGTGCTAGTGTTACTGCTAGTGCTGGTGCTGGTGTTAGTGCTAGTCCTGGTGCCAACTGCGGGTGCTAGTGTTGTGTCGACTGTCTGGGAAGGTATTCTGTGACATTCTGTGAATGTCAGCATATAACAATGTATATTTTAGTACATCGATTTATATGTGTATTGCTTACTGTATATTCCATTTCATTTTAGATTTCATTTACTTATTTTACATAGAATTCTATTCATAGTTCTATTTCTATTTTGTAGTTTTACTCTATTTTGTATTCTTTATAATTACTGTCGGCTGTCGGGCGTTTTGCACAAAAAGTTTTTCACTCACTGCTTATACTCACGTGTAAATTGTGAAGTGACAATAAAATACTTGACACTTGAAACTTGAAACGGAAGAAATCTCCCCTCCAAGCTCCTTCAGGTACGATGGTGCGGACCCATGCAGGATCTTGTAGGTTAGAAGTAGCACCTTAAAATCTGATCTGGCATTTATTGGGAGCCAGTGGAGGGAAGGGAGAATAGGAGTAATGTGGTCGAGCTTCCAAATTCTCGTTAGAAGTCCAGCAGCAGCGTTCTGTACAAGCTGGAGGCTTTTCGTAGTCGAGCCGATATAAATGCATGGATGAGTGGCATCCGCGGCGGATAGCATTGGTCTAATCTTAGCAATATTTCTAAGATAACATATATATGTGTGTGTGTGTGTGTCCACAGTGAGGATGTGTGTCAGCGTGGCTTCACGGTCATCATTGACATGCGGGGGTCTCGGTGGGAGCTCATCAAGCCGCTCCTGAAGACGCTTCAGGAGGCGTGCTCTCAGATCTGCGTGGCCCTCATCATCAAACCAGACAACTTCTGGCAGAAACAGAAGACCAACTTCGGCAGCGCAAAGTTTTCCTTCGAGGTGACCTCTCTCCCCTCGTACTGCTTGCTGAGGTCTCTCTCTCTCTCTCTCTCTCTCTCTCTCTCTCTCTCTCTCTCTCTCTCCTCTCTCTCTCTCTCTCTCTCTCTCTCTCTCTCCCCTCGTACTGCTGGCTGAGGTCTCTCTCTCTCTCTCTCTCTCTCTCTCCCCTCGTACTGCTGCTGGTTCTCTCTTCCTCTCTCTCTCTCCTCTCTCTCCCTCGTACTGCCTGCTGAGGTCTCTCTCTCTCTCTCCTTCTCTCTCCTCTCTCTCTCTCCCCTCGTACTGCTTGCTGCAGGGTCTCTCTCTCTCTCCTCTCTCTCTCTCTCTCTCTCTCTCTCTCCCTCTCTCTCTCTCTCTCTCCCCTCGTGCTGCTTGCTGAGGTCTCTCTCTCTCTCTCTCTCTCTCTCTCTCTCGCTCTCTCTCTCTCCGTCTCTCTCTCTCTCTCCCCTCGTACTGCTTGCTGAGGTCTCTCTCTCTCCCTCTCTCCCTCTCTCTCTCTCTCCCTCCCTCTCTCCCCTCGTACTGCTTGCTGAGGTCTCTCTCTCTCTCTCTCTCTCTCTCTCTCTCTCCCACTCTCTCTCCCTCTTTCCCTCTTGAGGTCTCTCTGTTCTCTCTCAGCCTGGTGTTAGCATTAGCACGTGGTTAGCATTACCTGCTACTGTGTGTTCCAGACCAGCCTAGTGTCGGTGGAGGGGCTAGCTAAGCTAGTGGACCCATCCCAGCTGACAGAGGACTTCGAGGGGTCCCTGGACTACAACCACGATGAATGGATGGACCTCCGAGTGTCCCTGGAGGAGTTAATCTGCAGCGCTGCCCACCTGCTGGCCCGGCTGGAGGAGCTACAGGTACACAGGACACACACTGATACACACAAACACACACTAATACATACACTAATAATACACAATAATAATGGTAAATGGATGGCATTTATATATCGCTTTGCGCTTGCCTGACATTCATACACTGACGGCGGTGTCAACCGTGCAAGGTAACAACCAACACGTCAAGAGCAGTTAGGGTTCGGTATCTTGCTCTTGGACACCTCGACACCTCGATCTTAACGACTGAGCTACTGCCGCCGTGGCGCCGGTAGATGCACATTGATACACACACTTATACACACACAAAACACATAATACACACAAAGACAGACGGATGTTATAACACAGATTGACTGATTGGTGTGTGTTTGTGTGTGCGTGTCTGCGTGTGTGTGTGTGTGTGTAGGAGCTCCTCTTTAAGAAGGACTTCCCGCTGGATGTAGAAGGATCTCGACGTCTCATCGAGGAGCACTCCCAGCTCAGGAAAAAGGTACTGGAATATACATGATATTTATATACTGCATATGGGCTGTCCATCGATACAACAAAATACAATCGTATTCATCACGTGATGTGCCGTGATTAAGGGGTTATAAATATTGAAGTTGTGAATGTAGCCAAACACCTTACAATAGGGATGATGGTTAGCAAGTGGACTGCAGGCGAGTGGATGGAAGAGAATAGAGGAGATTCTATTCTAAACGACTGATGCAACACCGTTCTCTTCTCTCTCCTCCTATTCTGTCCACCTCTCTGCTCTCCGGCTCGCTTCTCCTCCCTTCCTCTCTTGTCGCCTCCTCTCCTCAGGTCCTAAAGGCCCCTGTGGAAGAGTTAGACCAGGAGGGCCAGCGTCTGCTCCGGTGTATCCGCTCCAGCGATGGCTTCTCTGGGAGGAACTGCATCTCTGGCTCGGCTGACTTCCAGAGCCTGGTGCCCAAGGTGCCTCTCACCGACCTCTGAGCTGCAACTTCAATACATTTGAAATGCTCCTCATCGCTTTATAGTGAACACTATGTAGTACACCATTAAGTACTACATATTAACATGTAAGGCAGGGAATAGGGGGAATCGGTTCATCGGTTCATCTGTATTCAGGTGATTTCACTTCTTGTTGTTGGCCTCAGTTCTCTTCAAGTGTGTATGAGATTTCTGTATGTCTCTCTTCCATGGGATTCTCTCCTTAATTAAATTATGAAAGCAAACTACAACACTCCAAAAGTAGGGTTGATTACACTGATTACATTTTCAAATCTGATTTTATTTGGCCCCATGCTAATATCCTGCTTCACTCACTGAAGAGATATCTTGGGACCAAGAATATCATTTTACTGTCTGGAAATATGTCCTGGAAATAGACTATATTTCACAAGCCTCGCTGGTGTGTATGCCTGATGAACATATGACCTCTAACCCGACCCCTTTCACAATGAATCCCAAAGTACCCAAATCAGACATTTTATTTTAAGTTGGTCCAGCATTGAGGGAGAATGCAGCCACAAAATGTCTGCATTGTAACCCTTTGGGACAATACTGCCCGTCAATGTATGTCCACTAAAGTGCTTGTTTTTTTCCACTGACAGGCTCAGGTTCTTGACAGTATTCAACATTATGAAAATGGTCGCAACAGAGAACTTCTTTTCCTTTTGCTTGAACCAGTTATTGTGTCCAACCAAGACACTTTAGAACAGACCAAACCTTTTTCCTCTGAGAGCTAATTTGACAAAATGAAAGAGTCAGCCACCGCAGTCATCACCTTACAGTTCACCTTTCAGTCCTGCCATCATATCAGGCTGTATGAACAACCGGTGGACACGGGTGGACGCACATCTTATCATCCGACGCTACCGGACCCCCGTGCTCGTGATGCACACCGCATGAAGCCCCGGAACAACACCCGGGTGCAGGCTGTGACTGTGGTCTCTCTGCTGCTCCCAGGTGGTCAGCCTGCTGGATAAGCTACATTCCACACGCCAGCACCTCCACCAGAGCTGGAGCGCCCGGAAGCTCAAGCTCGACCAGTGTTTCCAGCTCCGCCTCTACGAACAGGACGCCGAGAAGGTCAGATCTGATCGGTCACGGTCACGGGAGGATGGCTGATTGGCTATAGTCACAGGCTCACATTAGATATAACATCGGCCCGCTCAGACGATGCATTAACAGATTGGAAGTGTTGCCACGATGAATACAGCATATTTGCATTGGTATGTATGCATAGTGTCACACTATTTGACACAATGTCAAACAGTGTGACACTATGTCCTACACACGGGTGTCGGTTTGGACCACCAAGTTAGAGTTCATGATGTCAGTAAACACACTGGAACAACACACAGGATGTCCTCTTTGTACTGGAGACAAAGTGTATGAGAGTGTGTGTAATACAGTGAAAGCTGGGACTCTGAGCCGGGTGTAGTTACCATGGAGTTCATGGCAAAGTGGTTGTGCTGTGTCTGCAGCTCCACAGCATGCTGGTAGCCCACGCCAATCTCTGTGTGGTTCTGCAGGAACACCTCCTTGTTGTGGCCGACCCAGTCGAACATCTGAGAACATATCATCAAACAATAGTCATCACTATGGCAACTAGTAGGGGGTGACATCACTATGACATCTACAATAGAGATGACATCACTATACATCCACAGTATAGATGACATCACCATACATCTACAGTATAGATGACATCACTATACATCCACAGTATAGATGACATCACTACAACAACATCTACAGTATAGATGACATCACCACAACAACATCTACAGTATAGATGACATCACTATGACATCTACAATAGAGATGACATCACTATGACATCTACAGTATAGATGACATCACTATGACATCTACAGTATAGATGACATCACTATACATTCACAGTATAGATGACATCACCATGACATCTACAGTATAGATGACATCACTATACATCCACAGTATAGATGACATCACTATACATCCACAGTATAGATGACATCACTATGACATCTACAATAGAGATGACATCACTATGACATCTACAGTATAGATGACATCACTACAACAACATCTACAGTATAGATGACATCACTACAACATCTACAGTATAGATGACATCACTATGACATCTACAGTATAGATGACATCACTACAACATCTACAGTATAGATGACATCACTACAACATCTACATTATAGATGACATCACCATGACATCTACAGTATAGATGACATCACCATGACATCTACATTATAGATGACATCACCATGACATCTACAGTATAGATGACATCACTACAACATCTACAGTATAGATGACATCACTACAACATCTACAGTATAGATGACATCACTACAACATCTACAGTATAGATGACATCACTACAACATCTACATTATAGATGACATCACCATGACATCTACAGTATAGATGACATCACCATGACATCTACATTATAGATGACATCACCATGACATCTACAGTATAGATGACATCACTACAACATCTACAGTATAGATGACATCACTACAACATCTACAGTATAGATGACATCACTACAACATCTACAGTATAGATGACATCACTACAACATCTACAGTATAGATGACATCACTACAACATCTACAGTATAGATGACATCACTACAACATCTACAGTATAGATGACATCACTACAACATCTACAGTATAGATGACATCACTACAACATCTACAGTATAGATGACATCACTACAACATCTACATTATAGATGACATCACTACAACATCTACAGTATAGATGACATCACTACAACATCTACATTATAGATGACATCACTAACATCTACAGTATAGATGACATCACTACAACATCTACATTATAGATGACATCACTACAACATCTACATTATAGATGACATCACTACAACATCTACAGTATAGATGACATCACTACAACATCTACATTATAGATGACATCACTACAACATCTACCAAAGAGAACATAATCATATGTTGGCAGACACACATTCTCCATCATTCTGGTCTCCAGTACAAAGAGGACATCCTGTGTGTTGTTCCAGTGTGTTTACTGACATCATGAACTCTAACTTGGTGGTCCAAACCGACACCCGTGTGTAGGACATAGTGTCACACTGTTTGACATCGTGTCAAATAGTGTGACACTATGCATACATACCAATGCAAATATGCTGTATTCATCGTGGCAACACTTCCAATCTGTTAATGCATCGTCTGAG
>PIJE02002356.1:35000-61208 GCA_002895965.2 Coryphaenoides rupestris | reverse complement strand
ACGCGGGCCGAGTGTTTATTATCTAATGTGAGCCTGTGACTACAGCCAATCAGCCATCCTCCCGTGACCGTGACCGATCAGATCTGACCTTCTCGGCGTCCTGTTCGTAGAGGCGGAGCTGGAAACACTGGTCGAGCTTCAGCTTCCGGGCGCTCCAGCTCTGGTGGAGGTGCTGGCGTTGTGGAATGTAGGCTTATCCAGCAGGCTGACCACCTGGGAGCAGCAGAGAGACCACAGTCACAGCCTGCACCCGGTTGTTCTGTGCCGGGGCTTCATGCGGTGTGCATGCATGCATCACCGAGCAGGGGTCGGTAGCGTCGGATGATAAGACGTGCGTCCACCCGTGTCCACGGTTGTTCATACAGGCCTGATATGATGGCAGACTTGAAAGGTGAACTGTAGGTGTATGACTGCGGTGCTGACTCTTCTCATTTTGTCAAATTAGCTCTCAAGAGGAAAAAGGTTGCTGGCTGTTCTAAAGTGTCTTGGTTGAACACAATAAACTGGTTCAAGCAAAAGGAAAAGAAGTTCTCTGTTGCGACCATTTTCATAATGTTGAATACTGTCAAGAACCTGAGCCTGTCAGTGGAAAAAAACAAGCACTTTAGTTGGACATACATTGACGGGCAGTCAGTATTGTCCCAAAGGGGTTACAATGCAGACATTTGTGCGCTGCATTCTCCCTCAATGCCTGGAACCAACTTAAAAATAAAATGTCTGATTTGGCGGGTACTTTGGATTCATTGTGAAAGGGGTTCGGTAGAGGTCATATGTCATCAGGCATACACACCAGGCGAGGCTTGTGAAACTGAGTTTAAGGACAATTTTCACTCCCCTCAGGTTTTGTCTCCTCGGCACCAGGAATACCTTATTCTCAGAACTCAACAACACAAAAAGAGTTTCAAGCATAAGACAAGGACGCACTGATATAAACATTGGTGATAACTCCCTTGTGATTCCTGTCCCCTGTAAGTCAATACTCTTCCCAAGTCAAACCGAAACTCCCGCCCGAGCTGCTCTATTATCTTCACTGCACTCTTACAGAGGGAGTGTCGCCTTTATGTTATTGGCTGAAAAAGGCTGAGAAGAGGTTTGAAAATAGTGTTTGTGTCGACAAACCATTTGTGCAAGGAGAGCGATTCCTCAATGAACTCCATACATGGAGAAGAGAGTCCACCTATTTATGGAGACAATAATATTTCTCTATTACAATCTCCAGGTGGGTTGAGCGATAACGAGATGTGAATCACCTATCTGTGTAATCTCGGGTTGAAAGAATAGGGTAGCCCTAACGTGGGTGCTTTTCCGGGACTGTTTCATGCTCATCACGTATATTGTAATCATAATGCTGGAGTGATATGCGGCAAGGTTCTTGTTGGTCTGGTCCAGACAGAGACGAATGAGTCCTCAGTGGTGCGGCCCCCTACCAAAGGCACAGTGTCTCCAGCGTCGTTCACAACATCAGCCTCAAGAACTTGACCAGCTAATAATCTCTCCTATTACCGATTTGATCGCTAGTTCAACTCTCTCTGTGAAGAGAGGAAGATCACGTCGAGGTGGTGAGAGGACCGCGACAACACTCGAAGATCAAAGAGGACAAATTCTGGTTTGATGGTGACCGTTAGAGGATGACGAGAACAGGCCCCCACAACAACACGTCTGAAGCGTTCAACCTCCACCACAAACTGGAGAGCAAGGGGTCAGGATGGACCAAGTATGGGAAGAATACACGGAATATGAACCGATGAACCTGAGGGGAAGCGCGGCTAATCAGTGGTCTCTCTCACATGCCTATCAGCATAACCGGCGTCCAGAGTTCCCGATGGGAAGGCGGTGAGCTGTTAGACATGGTATTTAGTGCAGCTAATGGTGTAGAAGTGGTAGCTGTGCCTAGTGCCTCTTTGTACTGGAGACCAGAATGATGGAGAATGTGTGTCTGCCAACATATGATTATGTTCTCTTTGGTAGATGTTGTAGTGATGTCATCTATAATGTAGATGTTGTAGTGATGTCATCTATACTGTAGATGTTGTAGTGATGTCATCTATAATGTAGATGTTGTAGTGATGTCATCTATACTGTAGATGTTGTAGTGATGTCATCTATACTGTAGATGTTGTTGTGATGTCATCTATAATGTAGATGTCATGGTGATGTCATCTATACTGTAGATGTTGTTGTGATGTCATCTATACTGTAGATGTTGTTGTGATGTCATCTATAATGTAGATGTGGTAGTGATGTCATCTATACTGTAGATGTTGTTGTGATGTCATCTATAATGTAGATGTCATGGTGATGTCATCTATACTGTAGATGTTGTTGTGATGTCATCTATAATGTAGATGTTATAGTGATGTCATCTATACTGTAGATGTTGTTGTGATGTCATCTATAATGTAGATGTGGTAGTGATGTCATCTATACTGTGGATGTTGTTGTGATGTCATCTATAATGTAGATGTTATAGTGATGTCATCTATAATGTAGATGTGGTAGTGATGTCATCTATACTGTGGATGTTGTTGTGATGTCATCTATACTGTAGATGTTGTAGTGATGTCATCTATACTATAGATGTTGTAGTGATGTCATCTATACTGTAGATGTATAGTGATGTCATCTCTATTGTAGATGTATAGTGATGTCATCTATACTGTGGATGTATAGTGATGTCATCTATAATGTAGATGTCATGGTGATGTCATCTATACTGTAGATGTATAGTGATGTCATCTATACTGTAGATGTCATAGTGATGTCATCTATACTGTAGATGTCATAGTGATGTCATCTATACTGTGGATGTATAGTGATGTCATCTATACTGTAGATGTTGTAGTGATGTCATCTATACTGTAGATGTCATAGTGATGTCATCTCTATTGTAGATGTCATGGTGATGTCATCTATACTGTGGATGTTGTAGTGATGTCATCTATACTGTGGATGTATAGTGATGTCATCTATACTGTGGATGTTGTAGTGATGTCATCTATACTGTGGATGTATAGTGATGTCATCTATACTGTGGATGTATAGTGATGTCATCTATACTGTAGATGTATTGTGATGTCATCTATACTGTGAATGTATAGTGATGTCATCTATACTGTGAATGTATAGTGATGTCATCTATACTGTGAATGTATAGTGATGTCATCTATACTGTGAATGTATAGTGATGTCATCTATACTGTGGATGTCATGGTGATGTCATCTATACTGTAGATGTTGTAGTGATGTCATCTATACTATAGATGTTGTCGTGATGTCATCTATACTGTAGATGTTATAGTGATGTCATCTATACTGTAGATGTTGTTGTAGTGATGTCATCTATACTGTGGATGTATAGTGATGTCATCTATACTGTGGATGTATAGTGATGTCATCTATACTGTGGATGTATAGTGATGTCATCTATACTGTAGATGTTGTAGTGATGTCATCTATACTGTAGATGTCATGGTGATGTCATCTATACTGTGGATGTATAGTGATGTCATCTCTATTGTAGATGTCATAGTGATGTCACCCCCTACTAGTTGCCATAGTGATGACTATTGTTTGATGATATGTTCTCAGATGTTCGACTGGGTCAGCCACAACAAGGAGGTGTTCCTGCAGAACCACACAGAGATTGGCGTGGGCTACCAGCATGCTGTGGAGCTGCAGACACAGCACAACCACTTTGCCATGAACTCCATGGTAACTACACCCGGCTCAGAGTCCCAGCTTTCACTGTATTACACACACGTTACATACACATATGTATGTGCACAAACAAGTAGACACATCACTGTAATATTGCATATATTTCACATATATTGCATAGACTAGTCGACTAATCGACTAGTCGACGTAATGACCACGAGTCGACTCCTGCCAAGAGAAGTCGACTAGTCGTTGGCCACGTGGTTTCACACGCTGCAGAACAGACTGCAGGTTTTGCATCAAGTGTGTGGAAGTACTTTCACAAAAGATGAAACCCGCCGGTGACCCGCAAAAAAAAGTTATTCTCAGGTGGTCACTTTTGTCGTCATTTTTTTTCCGGGTTCGGTTCTGGGTGAGACAAGGAGGATGCGGGTCAGATCGCGGGTCGGATCACGTTAGGTATATAGAGCATACAGCTTGAAATGATTCCATCCAACGCGTTTTGAGCTAAATACGTGGCTGATCAGTGTAAGGTGATCATTGTGAGACGTTTTCACTGCTCATGCTTATTAGAGGATAGACGGGTTCGAGTCGGGCCGCGGATTTTGTGCCGTCGGGTCGGGTTAGACTGTATGTGCGGACGGCGGGTATATAAAAAAAATGTGGGTCCACATCCACAACACCCGCACTGCTGCCTACAACTCTGGCCTTGTATCTGGCCACATGGATGAATACACAGCGGCATCCTACGGACTCTGGCGAGTGGTGGAGGACGCTAAGCGGAGGTACAGAGTGGAGTCGCAGATGGAGCAGCGTGACACCAGACGCCTATGGCAGGGGCTACAGATTATAACAGACTATCGGGGCAGAACCCCCTCAACCGAGAGTGTTGACGCTTCCCTAGTGGATGATCTGAACTGATCTGACGATTCGTTGCTCGGTCCAAGGCCAGCAACAACACCGCTCGCTGCACTGTAGCTGAAGTGAGTTCCATTGCTAGGTATGAGCACACTCTCTCTGTGACCGAGCACAACGTGAGGAGAGCTCTGATAAGGGTGACTTGGAAAGCTGCAGGTCCACATGGCATATCTGGATGAGTACTGAAGACCTGTGCTGACCAGCTTCTCCAGTGTTCACCACAATATTCAACCTCTCCCGTGGCCCCATCCTGCTTGAAGTTGTCCACTATTGTCCCTGTGCCCAAGACTGCCTCTCCAGAAAGCCGGAATGACTACCGACCAGTGGCCATCACCTCGGTGGTCATGAAATGTTTTGAGAGGCAGATCATGGACTACATCTGCGCCTTCTTATCTCCCTCCATGGACCCGCTGCAGTTCGCCTACCGGCCAAATTGATCCACAGACTGTCTCCCAGGTACTACATAGTTCCCGCTCTTATCTTGACGGTCGGAATAGGGGCTATCTGAGAATGTTGTTGATTGGCTATAGTTCACATTTCAACACCGTAGTCCCCACCAGATGGGCTGGCAAGCTGATTGAGCTGGGACTGAATACCCCTCTGTGCGCCTGGATCCTGGACTTTCATACCAGCAGGCCCTAGGTCATCAGGGTGGGCAGACACACCTCCAGACCCCTCACCCTGACACAGGATCCCTCCAAGGTTGCGTCATTAGCCCCTCTACTGTACTCTACTCCCTGTACACACATGACTGTGTGGCCAGGTTAAGGAGCTGATTGTGGACTGTGATGTTGTAGTGAGGACACATCACCAAACAGCAGAGGACCTACACACCACTGTGGATTAATGGGACTGCTGTGGAGAGGGTGAGCAGCTACAGGCACATGGGAGTCCACATCACAATGCAATGAATGGGAGGGATATTCACCAGTTACTGTTGATGAAGAGCGGGGGGGGGGGGTGACTTTTTATCTATCTATGGTGATTCTGGTACATTGGTTGTTTGCCATGGATTCGGACAAACAGCAGAAGCATGTTTTTAATGTTTTAATCGTGTCGTGTGGTGCTTCTCCCAGAACGCCTACGTGAACATTAACCGGATCATGTCGGTGGGGGGGCGGCTGGTGGAGGGAGGGCACTACGCCTCGCTCCAGGTCAAACAGATCTCCACCCAGCTGGACCACGACTGGAAGAGCTTTGCCGCCGCACTTGACGAACGTTCCACCCTCCTCACCATGTCCTCCGTTTTCCACCAAAAGGCTGAGCAGGTACGCACACACACACCTTAAAATATCCCTCCATTTTGCTACCCCATTCTCTCTCTCTCTCTCTCTCTTGACCTTGAACAATGTCAAGTTTTTTTCATTGTTCACAATATACAAGAACGAAATAGAAAACTACAATACGAATATCTGTGTATCAACATGCCGATCAGTATATGTAAACATAGTGTATAACTATATATATATAACTAATAATATAACTACGGTACATTGAGAGATAGGTTGTTGTCTATGCACCAGCTTACCAGTTGCTCGACTTCCTCAATGTATGAACAGCACTGGGCTGAGAACGCAACCTTGGGGGGGAGCCCGTGCTCAGCGTGATGGTGCCTGATGTTCTGCCACCGATACGTACCTTCTGCAGTCTCTCCGTCAGGAAGTCCAGAATCTCTCTCTCTCTCTCTCTCTCTCTCTCTCTCTCTCTCTCTCTCTCTCTCTCTCTCTCTCTCTCTCTCTCTCTCTCTCTGAGCCACAGATTTCATCATGGAAGTGCCTCCTCTCTCGGTGTAGCCCAGGATAACATGGCAACCAGGCTGAACTGCACAATCTGCAGCATGATGTGGAATCATTCGTGTGTGTGTGTGTGTGTGTGTGTGTGTGTAGTTCCTGTCTGCAGTGGAGCCCTGGTGTAAGGTGTGTAGTGAGGGCGGTCTGCCGTCAGCCATGCAGGAGCTGGAGCTAGCTATCCACCGCCACCAGAGCCTCTATGAGCAGGTCACACAGGCCTACAGCGAGGTGTGCTAAAATCCAGGCCTACAGCAACATAACAACCCTCACACCTAGGCCTACAATGCTGTACGCTAACACGCTAACTCTTTTTTTCTTCACTGTTTGGATCCAGGTCAGCCAGGACGGTAAAGCCCTCCTGGATGTCCTCCAAAGGCCTCTTAGTCCCGGCAACTCTGAATCGCTGACAGCAACGGCCAACTACTCCAAGGCAGTGAGTCTAGCATAGTCTCTGTCTAGTATGGTGTATGTTCATTCTCCAGTAGGGATGGAAGAATCAAGACCTCATTATTGTAAGATAAGATAAGACAGAACTTTATTCATCCAGAAGGAAAGTCTTGTGCCAGGTTGCATAGCAATACAATAAAACAAGAGAGAAATCAACAGAATAATACAAATAAACTAACAGATTTACAAATGTACAGCCTAGTAGAATAAAAGTATAGGTGAAATATACAAATCTATAGGCAAGGTAAGGTATTCAGTCCGTGAAAACAATTTGGCATCATTGAAGTGTAATACAACTGTGATTGTGAGAATGGATCCTCACATATTTCAGTCGGGCCCTCATTTATCAAGAGTTCATAGAAAAAGTATCCACATGACATTTACAAAGCATTGCTTGTGTAGACACACCATTTCCCCTGGATATATACCTGTTATAAATCTTATACATGTATACGCCTCATATGTTCACAGAATATACCCTTTAACGTCACACTAAATTTGTGAATGAAGATGTCAAAATGGTAATGGAAGATTAAGTCCTCTGGAGATACACATTTCCAGCATAATTGGCGAGTGTATTTCCTTTCTGTTTAGGCTATGTGATTTAATTAATTATGGATGGCAATTGCACTCAATCGCTCCAATTAATTGTTGGATTGGAAGCCCCCTTCGCTAGCCGCCCGCTACTGCAGGCAGCTTAGCGAGGGCTGGGAAACGCCAGCTACTTCTCCGAACTCTTGCTAACGTGCCAGCCGGCAAATATCTGAAGGTGGAGAGGACTTGGACACTGCCATAAAGTTTGGCCCTTACGCAGCCAGCAGCCCCTACCACATCCTCCAATTAAGGTAGATCATAGTCATTTGATGCAGGCAGTGCACATCTCCTACAGCTGTCATAATTGTCCACAATTCCATGACATTACTGTGAAGTGTGTGTGTTTGGTGGCTGGTTTAAAGGACTCCTATTGCACCACCAGGTGTGAGCATGATTAGCCAGTCCAATCGGTTTCAAAAACCGATTGGACTGGCCCCCACTTCACATCAAAAGTGGGAATGTCCACCCAGATGTATGGATAGATAAGCATAACGGTTGTCACAGTCCACTGGGTAGGCTAGTAGGCTGATATATACAGCATACCCCTAGGTGGACACTCCCACTTGTGATGTCAAGTGGGGCCCTTGAAACCGCTTGGAACGGCTAATCATGCTCACACCTGGTGGTACAATATGTCTTCTTCAATCACCCTCACCCGGGGTCTCATTTATAACCGTAGCATACACTCAAAATGGGGCCTGAACGTAGCGTACGCCAGTGGCTGATTTATAAAAAACACTCGAAGCCAACTCTGACCCTCGCGACGCAGATGGTGAGGTGGTGAGCTGAAGGCAAATTATACCGCTCACATATTTAATATGTTATGATCCACATGATCATAAACATTCAAACCAACAATGACATTTGTAATTGCGCCAGCAGTGAGCCACAACTATCACATAAGCACCGTTCGCTTTCAAACGATAGAGCCTAGCCTCTAGCCGACTCAAATATGAATTCAAATTCCGCTCAATAGTTCAGTGATGTCTCGCACGCCCCCCTCCCCTCATTCCCTGATGCGCAGGGGATATGCCCGTGTTATGAAATAGAGCAGAACAGTAGTTTAAGACAACATTCATTTAAGACAAGCCAGCGGTCACTGGATGCTATAATAGGAAGACGATTCTTATTTTTACACTAGGCTACTACTAACGTTCACTGGTAGTGGTCATCAATGCCGAATCCGATATAGTCTGTGTAGTCAGACCATCGGCTCTGCCAAGCGGGAGTATAAGAACAGGGTGGAGGACAAATTCAAGAGCCATGACGTGAGGGGTGTGTGGAAGGGGCTGCAGACAATCACGGACTTCAGAGGGAGAACCAGCGGTCTAGAGAACTCCTCTACCTCCCTCCCTGGCGAACTAAACACCTTCTTCGCCCGGTTCGACGTGAACGGCAGCCCGCCGAAGTCAGCACTGCCTGAGGAGGCCAGCCTGCTGAACAACTCAGAGGCTGACGTGCGCAGAGCCTTCAAGCGGGTGGACATCCGGAAGGCGGCGGGCCCAGACCACATCCCGGGGCACGTCCTCAGAGCATGCGCAGACCAGCTGGCAGGAGTCTTCGCAGACATCTTCAACCTGTCCCTGTCCCAGGCTGTTGTTCCCGAGGTCTTCAAGATGTCCATCATCGTGCCTGTCCCTAAACACCCCAAGGTAACCTGCCCGAATGACTGGAGACCTGTAGCCCTCACCTCGATTGCCAGCAAATGCTTCGAGAGGCTGGTCAAGGACTTCATTTGTTCCATGTTGCCTGCCACGCTGGACCCATGGCAATTTGCTTACCGTCAAAACAGATCCACCGACGACGCCATTGCCATGGCACTTCACACTGCCCTCTCTCACCTGGAGGGGAAGAACTGTTGTGTGAGAATGCTGTTTGTGGACTTCAACTCAGCGTTCAACACCATAGTTCCTGCCAAGCTCGACACCAAGCTCAGGAGTCTAGGCCTGCACCCGACCATGTGCAGCTGGATACTGGACTTCCTGTCGGGCCGCCGCCAGGTGGTGAGGATGGGCAGCACCACCTCAGAGCCGCTGACCCTCAACACTGGAGCCCCTCAGGGATGCGTGTTGAGCCCTCTCCTCTACTCCCTGTACAACCACGACTGCATGGCTATGCACAGCTCCAACGTCCAAACTTCATCAAGTTTGCTGACGACACGACAGTGTTGGGTCTGATCGCCGACGACGACGAGACAGCCTACAGGGAGGAGGTTGGATCACTTGCACAGTGGTGCCAAGAAAACAACCTCGCCCTCAACGTCAAAAAGACCAAGGAGCTGATCGTGGACTACAGGAAGCGGAGAGGAGAGCACGCCCCCATCTCCATCGACGGTGCTGCAGTAGAGAGGGTCAGCAGCTTCAAGTTCCTCGGCGTGCACATCTCCGAGGACCTCACATGGACCACGCACACCACACACGTGGTGAAAAAGGCCCAACAACGCCTGTATTTCCTCAGGCGACTGAGGAAATTCAACATGTGCCCCCGCATCCTCAGAACATTCTACTCCTGTACCATCGAGAGTGTTCTTACAGGATGCATCACCGTCTGGTACGGGAACTGCACCGCACTGGAGCGTAAAACACTACAGAGGGTGGTGCGGACGGCCCAGTACATCGTTGGAGGTGAGCTTCCCTCCCTCCTGGATATATACACCAGGCGGTGCGTGGCCAAGGCCAAACGGATTATTAAAGACAATAACCACCCCAGCCACGAACTGTACACACTCCTACCGTCAGGCAGGCGATACCGCAGTATCAAATGCCACACGAGCAGATTCAGAGACAGCTTCCACAGTCAGGCCATCAGGCTGCTGAACAAGTTCGGCATCAATGTCTAAATGCTAGTGCTAAGTGTTGGTGCTAGTGCTGTGCTGGTGTTACTGCTAGTGCTGGTCCTGGTGCTAGTGTTACTGCTAGTGCTGGTGCTGGTGTTAGTGCTAGTCCTGGTGCCAACTGCTGGTGCTAGTGTTGTGTCGACTGTCTGGGAAGGTATCCCGTGACATTCTGTGAATGTCAGCATATAACAATGTATATTTTAGTACATCGATTTATATGTGTATGGATATTTTACTGTATATTTCATTTTAGATTTAATTTACGTATTTTATATAGAATTCTATTTATAGTTCTATTTTGTAGTTTTACCCTATTTTGTATTCTTTATAATTACTGTCGGCTGTCGGGCGTTTTGCACAAAAAGTTTTTAACTCACTGTTTATACTCACGTGTAAATTGTGAAGTTACAATAAAAATACTTGAACTTGAACTTGAACTATATATACAGTATATACTGTCTATATACGTGTATATATATATATATATATATACTGTATATATGAAGTTGTTGAGCTGAGCACTGGGGCATAGGGTCTGATTAATGTTTGGAGGTAGGTGCGGTTCCGTTGACAGCCATGAAGGTCAGTACCAGTGTCTTGAATCTAATGCGAGCGATTACAGCGAGCCAGTGGAGGTCGCGGACGAGGGTGGTTGTGTGGGAGAATTTTGGTAAGTTGAACACGAGGCACGCTGCTGCGTTCTGGATCTGTTATAAGGGCTTGATAGCGGAGGCGGGGAGTCCAGCCAGGAGAGAATTGCAGTCGTCGAGACGAGCGATCTGCGCTGCTTCACTTGTGAGGAAGGGCCGGATCTTGCGGATGTTGTAGAGAGCAATTCTACAAGATCGGGCCACAGAGGTAATGTTGGCGTTGCAGGACAGCAGGTCATCCAGTACCACGCCGAGGTTCCTTGCAGTGGGTGCAGGGGAGACTTCGATGTCCTTGATGGTAACAAGTAGGTCCATCTGAGCTCAGTCTTGTCTAGGTTAAGCTTCAGGTGGTTGGCGGTCGTCCATCTGCTGATGTCGGCCAGGCATTTAGAGATGTGTGTTGAGATGTGGATGTCTGAGGGTGGGAAGGAAAGAAACAGTTGGGTGTCGTCTGCATAGCAATGATAGGAAAAGCCGTGGGATGTGATTACAGAGCCTAGAGATCTAGTGTATAAGGGGGAAAGAAAGGGTCCAAGTACTGAGCCTTGGGGGACTCCGGTGTCAAGGGTGCAAGGTCTGGACAGGGAGCCATTCCATGTGACCTGATAGGTGCGATCTGTCAGGGAGGAAGTGAACCAGGATAACGCAGTTCCAGCTATGCCAAGCTCTGCCAGCTATATATATGATACTCAACAGGAGGAGCAGTGCAGAACAGTGCATCCACCAAAGCCAGTTTAGTGGCGTGTAGCAGCAGCTAATTGCTACAATTACTTAAAAGTAAGCCTATAACACAGCAGTCAAGTTTCTAACACAAGGCAATGATCATGATGCCTGTATGATGCCTGTCCTACTTCAGGACAGGTCCACTGTATTCTGCCTGTTCTCCTTCAGGTCCGCTATATTCTACCTTTCCTCCTTCAGGCCATCTGTATTTTGCCTGTCCTCCCTCAGGTCCACTGTATTCTGGACGTCGTCCACGAGGTTCTGCACCACCAGAGGCGGCTGGAGAATATCTGGCAGCACCGCAAGGTCCGACTGCACCAGAGACTCCAGCTGTGTGTCTTCCAGCAGGACGTACAGCAGGTACCTCCTGATCGCCTCCTCATCCATTTTTCCTCAGCCCTCCTCTCCTCATCCACCCTTCTGTCTTCTTGCCTCCCTCATCTCTTCATTTAACACATCTCCTCTCTTCTCATCTCAGTCTCTGTTCATGCCTCACCTCCACTAATAATAATATGTCAGGTAATACTTTTACTGTATATGGTGTGTGTGTGTGTGTAGGTGATGGACTGGATCGAGCACCATGGCGAGGTGTTCCTCAGTAAACACACGGGGGTGGGGAAGTCTCTGCACCGTGCCCGTGCTCTGCAGAAGAGACATGATGACTTTGAAGACGTAGCCCAGGTCTGTCTATCTTCTTGTCTGCTCGGCTCTCTGGTCGGCTGGCTGTCCGTCTGCACAATGTGTGGCTGTCTGTCTGGCTGTCTATCTATTTTCAACTCTGAGTGCTCTGAGCGGTCTTCGCTAAAGCTAGAGGCCACATAAGTGGCTTTCCCTGGAGCTCCTCCAACTCAGGACACAGGCAATATGGTGGTAAATAGTTTATGGTTTATTGTAAGGTTTTTAAAATGGATGCAAAATAATTTGCCAGGTGCGGCAAATTAAACCAGCCACGGGCCCTAAGGGTGACAAAGTCAAGGATTTTTGAGTCAAACATTAAAACCTCCAGAAGTTTTCATCGGATGAAATCTAATCTGCAGAGGTTTTAATCTGATGGAATGTCAGGTGCAGCCAGAGAGGTAGAACATCCTACTGGTGGCTGTCCTCTGTCTCTTCTCCATGAATTAGGAGAGAGAAAGGATCATTATAGCATTGCATAGCACTCATAGAACAATCCTCAGACCACGATGCGTGGTGTGTCTGCTTATGAAAATATTGAAAGCCAGAATGAAAATTGATTTTAACGACTACAAATCGATGAACAACCACGGTCTGGTGTCATAAAGGAGTGCTGTGCTCTGTGGCAGAGGACGCGCTGATATTTGCCGATGAGCTTCTTTTCTTTTCTTTCTAATAATTATCAAGGCTGTATTGGAAAAAGACAAGTGACCTGAACAGATCCGTCTGTAAAAACATACAACGCTTTATCAATAAAGTTCTCTCTCTCTCTCTCTCTCTCTCCCTATCTTTGTCTCTCTCCCAGAATACCTACACTAATGCTGACAAGCTGCTGGAGGCAGCGGAGCAGCTGGCCCAGACAGGGGAGTGTGACCCGGAGGAGATCTACAAGGCAGCCCATCACCTGGAGGTCACCATCCAGGACTTTGTCCGCCGTGTGGAGCAGAGGAAACTACTGCTGGACATGTCTGTCACCTTCCACACACACACCAAGGAGGTACACACACACACACACACACACACACACACACACGGCAAAAAGGTTCTTACATGAAAGTATTATACTGTACATAATGTGTGTATGTGTGTGTGCTTCTTTGTGTGTGTGTGTGTGTGTGTTTATCTTGTGTGTGTGTGTGTGTAGCTCTGGAGCTGGATGGAGGAGCTTCAGAAGGAGCTCCTGGAGGAGGTGCAGAGTGAGGCGGTGGAAGAGGTGCAGGTCCTGGTGCAGCAGTTCCAGCAGCAGCAGAGCTCCACGCTGGACGCCACGCTCAATGTCATCAAGGAGGGGGAGGGGCTAATGCAGCAGCTCAGGTCAGCGTGCCTCCCCCTCTGCAAACACACAGGAACATCGCCATGACTACCATCACCATCACCGTCATCACCATGTCTATCATCACCATGACTACCATCACCATCACCGCGGCTATCACCAGCATCCTTATGACCATCACCATCATCATCACCATCATCACCATCATCACCACTGACAGAGGGCAGACATCATCATACAGTATATCATCGCCACAATGATCACCAGCATCAACAAAATCAATATTGAGTAAAATCATCATCAGCATTTCAGAAGTGTGCATGTCTGTGTGTGTGTGTGTGTGTGTGTGTGTGTGTGTGTGTGTGTGTGTGTGCGCGTTTGTGTGTGTAGAGATGCAGCCATGTGCACCAGTAAGACGCCCCACTGCAGCTCCATTGTTCACATCCAGGGGGTGCTGCAGCAGCTTGACGAGGCCCAGGCTCAGATGGAGGAGCTGTTCCATGAGCGCAAGATCAAGCTGGATGTCTTCCTCCAGCTGCGCATCCTCCAGCAGTACACCCTGGAGGTAGCGCCATTTGCTCCGTGGCTGGATGCGAAGCTGAGCTAACGCACCCTTAGGAACCAAGTCCAGTGTTTTATTGTCACATGTACCTCATGAAACCTTCCTCCACGAATCCCGAGCACTAACTTGCGTGTTTGCGTACGTACGCCTTGGTGCTATTCACAGTACTGAGCAATGCTGAGCATATTGTAGGTTCTTAGATGTTGGTAACGCGCTCATAATCACACGTCTGCTCTTATCCCAGCTATTATGCAGGCAACTTAGCAATGATGAGACTCTATTAGGCTTGTAACTATGAATGCTCTAAACCTGCTCTATTCTTATCTTTATGTACCACAGTGATATATTGCGGTCTCCTTCAACAAATGTAATCTTTGTAAGTCACTTTGGATAAAATGTATCCTCGTGTTCCTCGTGGGGGGGGGAACTTGTGCATCTGCGTTGCGGTGACGTACTAGTGCGCTCGGCTCGGCACGAAGCCACAGTGTTTGAGATGCTGAACTAAGGTTCGCTTCCTCCTCTCCAGGTGACAGCAGAGTTGGATGCGTGGAAGGAGGACCTGTCTCGGCAGCCGGGCGACGCTCGCGCCTCGTCCGGCGGCAAAACGGGCGGCAGCGTCGCCGCAGGGGCCGTCGCCGATGACGTGGCCGTGGCCGAGCAGCGGCTGAAGAGACACGCGGAAAGGAAGGCGGCCATGAAGCACATGACCTATGAGGTCCTGCAACAGGGACAGGACCTGCACCAGTACATCATGGAGGTCCAGGCGTCAGGTATACACACTGTATAGTATACACACACACCGTATACAATATACACACTATATACAATATATACACGATGGCGCCGTACGTGATGGCTGCCGTGTTGCGAGCTCTCGTATGCCGATGAGGTTTTTTGTTATTTATTCTTTTAATTGTGACTATCTTTGCACAAGAAGTTGGCAGCAAGTTCACTTACGACAGTTGTACACTTCTGGAGATTAGAACGACAGTCGCACGCCGCCTACCGGAGTTTTTCAAGTCTTTCGACTCGGACGTCCCGCCCGGAGTCGCGGCTGGATTATCTCCGTCCATTTTAGGCGCGATCAGCCGCAGGCGTCGCCGACGGAGAGGGAAGCGAGCCGGCGTGCTGGTCAGGCTGAGACGTCGTGCCAATCGACCTCCACTACCCACCATTCTGCTGGCTAATGTACAGTCTCTGGACAATAAGTTATGCGAGCTACAGGCTCGTATCCAATTCCACCGGGAAACAAAGGACAACTGCATCATCTGCCTGACGGAGACATGGATGTCGGAGGGGGTTGCCGACTCAGCCATCGAGCCGACAGGATTTTCCGTCCACCGCGCGGACAGAACAAAGGCTCTCTCCGGTAAAGATCGTGGAGGGGGGGTATGTCTCATGATAAATAGATCTTGGTGCAACCAGAGTCATGTGCAGACCCTCAAGTCTTTCTGTTCCCCGGACCTGGAGTACCTGATGCTTATGTGCCGACCATTCTGGCTACCGCGGGAGTTTACAGCAGTAACCGTGACTGCTGTGTACATTCCCCCTCAAGCCAACACGGACATAGCGTTGAAGGAACTTTATGGGGCTATCAGCGAACAGGAGTCGGCTCACCCGGAGGCTGCTTTCATCGTGGCGGGGGACTTCAATAAGGCGAACCTGAAGAAAGTTCTCCCGAAGTTCTACCAACACATCACAAGCAACACACGGGGCGAGCGGATCCTCGACCACTGCTACACCCCCTTCCGGGACGGCTACAAGTCCCTCCTCCGCCCACCGTTCGGCAAATCAGATCACCGCTCGATCCAACTACTCCCCGCCTACAGGCAGAGACTGAAGCAGCAACCAATCGCTGTGAAGGAGGTCCAATGCTGGTCGGACCAATCAGAGTCTATGCTGCAGGATTGTTTTGATCACGTGATCTGGGATGTGTTCAGGGTTGCGTCGGACAATAACATCAGCGAGTACGCGTCCTCAGTCACCGGGTTCATTAAGAAATGCATAGATGACGTTGTTCCTACTAAGTCGGTTCGGATTTATCCCAACCAGAAACCATGGATTAATGGCGATGTTCGCGCCGCACTCCGCACGCGTAACGCCGCCTTTGACTCCGGGAATATGGTGGAATATACGAGAGCCCGCTACGACCTCCGCAAGACCATCGGCTCTGCCAAGCGGGAGTATAAGAACAGGGTGGAGGACAAATTCAAGAGCCACGACGTGAGGGGTGTGTGGAAGGGGCTGCAGACAATCACGGACTTCAGAGGGAGAACCAGCGGTGTAGAGAACTCCTCTACCTCCCTCCCTGGCGAGCTAAACACCTTCTTCGCCCGGTTCGACGTGAACGGCAGCCCGCCGAAGTCAGCGCTGCCTGAGGAGGCCAGCCTGCTGAACATCTCAGAGGCTGACGTGCGCAGAGCCTTCAAGCGGGTGGACATCCGGAAGGCGGCGGGCCCAGACCACATCCCGGGGCGCGTCCTCAGAGCATGCGCAGACCAGCTGGCAGGAGTCTTCGCAGACATCTTCAACCTGTCCCTGTCCCAGGCTGTTGTTCCCGAGGTCTTCAAGATGTCCATCATCGTGCCTGTCCCTAAACACCCCAAGGTAACCTGCCCGAATGACTGGAGACCTGTAGCCCTCACCTCGATTGCCAGTAAATGCTTCGAGAGGCTGGTCAAGGACTTCATTTGTTCCATGTTGCCTGCCACGCTGGACCCATGGCAATTTGCTTACCGTCAAAACAGATCCACCGACGACGCCATTGCCATGGCACTTCACACTGCCCTCTCTCACCTGGAGGGGAAGAACTGTTGTGTGAGAATGCTGTTTGTGGACTTCAACTCAGCGTTCAACACGATAGTTCCTGCCAAGCTCGACACCAAGCTCAGGAGTCTAGGCCTGCACCCGACCATGTGCAGCTGGATACTGGACTTCCTGTCGGGCCGCCGCCAGGTGGTGAGGATGGGCAGCACCACCTCAGAGCCGCTGACCCTCAACACTGGAGCCCCTCAGGGATGCGTGTTGAGCCCTCTCCTCTACTCCCTGTACACCCACGACTGCATGGCTATGCACAGCTCCAACGTCTTCATCAAGTTTGCTGACGACACGACAGTGTTGGGTCTGATCGCCGACGACGACGAGACAGCCTACAGGGAGGAGGTTGGATCACTGGCACAGTGGTGCCAAGAAAACAACCTCGCCCTCAACGTCAAGAAGACCAAGGAGCTGATCGTGGACTACAGGAAGCGGAGAGGAGAGCACGCCCCCATCTCCATCGACGGTGCTGCAGTAGAGAGGGTCAGCAGCTTCAAGTTCCTCGGCGTGCACATCTCCGAGGACCTCACATGGACCACGCACACCACACACGTGGTGAAAAAGGCCCAACAACGCCTGTATTTCCTCAGGCGACTGAGGAAATTCAACATGTGCCCCCGCATCCTCAGAACATTCTACTCCTGTACCATCGAGAGTGTTCTCACAGGATGCATCACCGTCTGGTACGGGAACTGCACCGCACTGGAGCGTAAAACACTACAGAGGGTGGTGCGGACGGCCCAGTACATCGTTGGAGGTGAGCTTCCCTCCCTCCTGGATATATACACCAGGCGGTGCGTGGCCAAGGCCAAACGGATTATTAAAGACAATAACCACCCCAGCCACGGAACTTACACACTTCTACCGTCAGGCAGGCGATACTGCAGTATCAAATGCCACACAAGCAGACTCAGAGACAGCTTCCACAGTCAGGCCATCAGGCTGCTGAACAAGTTCGGCATCAATGTCTAAATGCTAGTGCTAATGCTGCTAGTGCTTGTTTGATACTTCTGATGGTTCAGGTGTTCGTGGACAATAACTCAGCGAGGAGTACGGTCCTAGTCACCGGGTTCATTCAAGAAATGCATAGATGACATTGTCCTACTAAGTCGGTTCGATTTATTGACTCAGAAACTAGATTAATAGCGATGTTCGCTGCTACTCCGTCCGCGCAACGCCGCCTTTGACTCATGGAATATGGTGGAATATACGAGAGCGCTCGACCTCCGCAAGACCATCGGCTCTGCCAAGCGGGATATAGAACAGGGTGGAGGACAAATTCAAGAGCCACGAGTGAGGGGTGTGTGGAAGGGGCTGCAGACAATCACGGACTTCAGAGGGAGAACCAGCGGTGTAGAGAACTCCTCTACCTCCCTCCCTGGCGAGCTAAACACCTTCTTCGCCCGGTTCGACGTGAACGGCAGCCCGCCGAAGTCAGCGCTGCCTGAGGAGGCCAGCCTGCTGAACATCTCAGAGGCTGACGTGCGCAGAGCCTTCAAGCGGGTGGACATCCGGAAGGCGGCGGGCCCAGACCACATCCCGGGGCGCGTCCTCAGAGCATGCGCAGACCAGCTGGCAGGAGTCTTCGCAGACATCTTCAACCTGTCCCTGTCCCAGGCTGTTGTTCCCGAGGTCTTCAAGATGTCCATCATCGTGCCTGTCCCTAAACACCCCAAGGTAACCTGCCCGAATGACTGGAGACCTGTAGCCCTCACCTCGATTGCCAGTAAATGCTTCGAGAGGCTGGTCAAGGACTTCATTTGTTCCATGTTGCCTGCCACGCTGGACCCATGGCAATTTGCTTACCGTCAAAACAGATCCACCGACGACGCCATTGCCATGGCACTTCACACTGCCCTCTCTCACCTGGAGGGGAAGAACTGTTGTGTGAGAATGCTGTTTGTGGACTTCAACTCAGCGTTCAACACGATAGTTCCTGCCAAGCTCGACACCAAGCTCAGGAGTCTAGGCCTGCACCCGACCATGTGCAGCTGGATACTGGACTTCCTGTCGGGCCGCCGCCAGGTGGTGAGGATGGGCAGCACCACCTCAGAGCCGCTGACCCTCAACACTGGAGCCCCTCAGGGATGCGTGTTGAGCCCTCTCCTCTACTCCCTGTACACCCACGACTGCATGGCTATGCACAGCTCCAACGTCTTCATCAAGTTTGCTGACGACACGACAGTGTTGGGTCTGATCGCCGACGACGACGAGACAGCCTACAGGGAGGAGGTTGGATCACTGGCACAGTGGTGCCAAGAAAACAACCTCGCCCTCAACGTCAAGAAGACCAAGGAGCTGATCGTGGACTACAGGAAGCGGAGAGGAGAGCACGCCCCCATCTCCATCGACGGTGCTGCAGTAGAGAGGGTCAGCAGCTTCAAGTTCCTCGGCGTGCACATCTCCGAGGACCTCACATGGACCACGCACACCACACACGTGGTGAAAAAGGCCCAACAACGCCTGTATTTCCTCAGGCGACTGAGGAAATTCAACATGTGCCCCGCATCCTCAGAACATTCTACTCCTGTACCATCGAGAGTGTTCTCACAGGATGCATCACCGTCTGGTACGGGAACTGCACCGCACTGGAGCGTAAAACACTACAGAGGGTGGTGCGGACGGCCCAGTACATCGTTGGAGGTGAGCTTCCCTCCCTCCTGGATATATACACCAGGCGGTGCGTGGCCAAGGCCAAACGGATTATTAAAGACAATAACCACCCCAGCCACGAACTGTACACACTTCTACCGTCAGGCAGGCGATACCGCAGTATCAAGTGACGAGCAGACTCAGAGACAGCTTCCACAGTCAGGCCATCAGGCTGCTGAACAAGTTCGGCATCAATGTCTAAATGCTAGTGCTAAGTGTTACTGCTAGTGCTAGTCCTGGTGATAAGTTGTTACTGCTGGAGCTAGCGCTGGTAGCAGTGCTAAGTGTTGGTGCTAGTGCTGTGCTGGTGTTACTGCTAGTGCTGGTCCTGGTGCTAGTGTTACTGCTAGTGCTGGTGCTGGTGTTAGTGCTAGTCCTGGTGCCAACTGCTGGTGCTAGTGTTGTGTCGACTGTCTGGGAAGGTATTCCGTGACATTCTGTGAATGTCAGCATATAACAATGTATATTTTAGTACATCGATTTATATGTGTATGGATATTTTACTGTATATTCCATTTCATTTTAGATTTCATTTACTTATTTTATATAGAATTCTATTTATAGTTCTATTTCTATTTTGTAGTTTTACTCTATTTTGTATTCTTTATAATTACTGTCGGCTGTCGGGCGTTTTGCACAAAAAGTTTTTAACTCACTGCTTATACTCACGTGTAAATTGTGAAGTTACAATAAAAATACTTGAACTTGAACTTGAACTTGATATAGTATACACACACTATATACATACAACATACACATGATATACACCAGTGGTGGTCCGTGATTGGATATATCAATTGCGTGCTTCTAATTAATCAAATTAAAGTACAAAAAATGTGAACTATTACTAATTACCAAGTTATCTTTTATATTTCTAATACATTCTTGCATAAACTGGTTGAATAAACTGTGAAGGCTAACAGCGACACCTGTTGGCTGATGATAATATAGCAGTGTCTCATTGAGCTCAATCAACAACACAACAGTATTTTTTAAGCCCAACAGCAAGTGAAGGCAAGAGTGACAGTAAAACCAACCACTCAAGGTGCCTTGTGTGGTGACGGGGTATTCTGGATATTCCGTAGCGGACCCTGTGATTACATCCGATAAGAAGCTTCGGCGTACGCTGCACTTCAGTTGTTAGTTACCAGGTAGTTTACCAATGACAACCATTTTGAAGAGACAGCAACGGGAACTGATTCGATAATGAACTTTGTTAGTTGCACCATTTAGTAGCAGAAACTTCACTGAGAAGACCAAAGCCAAAGTTACGACTCGAGCAGTCAGCCAAAGGATTCACGCTGCAAGTGACAATAAAACACTTTGACTTTGACTCTCTCCTCTCTCTCTCTCTCTCTGTCTCCGTCCGTCCGTCCGTCCGTCCGTCTGTCTAGGTATGGAGCTGACCGGTGAGAAGGAACCGGACCTGGCCTCCCAGGTGCAGGAGCTGCTGGAGTTCCTCCACGACAAGCAGCAGGAAGTGGAGCTGAGCGCAGAGATCAGCCATGCCCGCCTGGAGCAGCACCTGCAACTCACTCACCTGCAGGCAGAGGTTCAGCAGGTAGGGGGAGGGGCTTATATCGTACCTGTAATCACGCAGGTAGTGGGAGGGGCTTATATCACACATGTAGTTTTCCAGGTCGTAACACAACGGATAATAAGTCGGAGGATCGAGGTCGTATGAATGTGTATGAATGTGTGTTTGTCTCAGGTGTTGGGTTGGATCCGTAACGGGGAGTCCATGATGAACGCCAGCCTGGTGAATGCCAGTTCTCTGTCTGAAGCTGAGCAGCTGCAGAGAGAACACGAGCATTTCCAGATGGCTATAGAGGTACACACACCCACACACACACACACACACACACACACACACACACACACACACACACACACACACACACACACACACACACACACACTCTATATACAAACTTATCAAGGCCCGAAATTAACTTTTACTTCGTGGTACTTGCACTTCTAACTTTAAAGTTAGTTAGGAGCACCAACAATAGATTGATCGGTTGATAAAAAACAATAGGTTACCGCCAATAGTTACTGTGCTGATTTTGGAGAACAAGTCAGATGTAAAATGAAGACGAAGAGTAAATAAACAAAACATCCACAGAGCTTTTAGAAAGGTCCAGCGATCAAACATCTTAGTCGTTACCTGTTAATGTAGAAAAGAGTTGACGGTAAGCGCCTGGCTTCACTCCGGTACCAATCCCAGGTGCTCAGCAGCAATGCAACCTAAATCTATAACAAATGTAAGATGATGTATTAGCCTCCTGTCATGTCGATCTTATTTAAAGCTTTGAGTGTTCTCCGCATAAAAGCTTCTGCTCAATGCTTTTGTTCTATCTGGCCTCCTCCTCCCCTTTCTTCCTACTCCTCTCCTCAGTCCCTCTTCCATGCTAACTCCCTCCAGAAAACCCACCAGAGCGCCCTGCAGGTCCAACAGAAGGCTGAGGTATACACTATCTCCTCCTCTATTCTCCTCTACCGCCTCCGCCTCCCGTCTCTACACCACCTCCTGTGTGTACGTTTCTATGTTATTATAGAGCAGCACCGTGACCTATCACCGCTGGTTTCTCCGGAAGCGTAGCAGGGTTGACCCAAGGGTTGATCCTTGCAAAAGTGTCGGAGGACCAATAGGGGATGCTTATCCTCCTGGCCGACATAATATCCCCAATGCCCCAGGACAGGAGTCCCTGTCTCTGTCCTCTCCAAGAGCACCATCTTTCAGATGAAGACATTAAACCGTGGTCCTGGCTCCCTGGGGTCACTCAAAAGATCTCATGGAATTTGTCTCGAGAGTAGCTGTGCTAAACCTGGTGTCCTGGCTCTGCCCCGACTCGGCCACCGAATCATTCCCTGATCTCTGATTGGATAGTTTCACTCTGCACACTGGCATTGGATGAGGTGTTATACCCACTGTCTCGCAAAATGGCGCCGTACGTGATGGCTGCCGTGTTGCGAGCTCTCGTATGCCGACGAGGTTTTTTGTTATTTATTCTTTTAATTGTGACTATCTTTGCACAAGAAGTTAGCAGCAAGTTCACTTACGACAGTTGTACACTTCTGGAGATTAGAACGACAGTCGCTCGCCGCCTACCGGAGTTTTTCAAGTCTTTCGACTCGGACGTCCCGCCCGGAGTCGCGGCTGGATTATCTCCGTCCATTTTAGGCGCGATCAGCCGCAGGCGTTGCCGACGGAGAGGGAAGGGAGCCGGCGTGCTGGTCAGGCTGAGACGTCGTGCCAATCGACCTCCACTACCCACCATTCTGCTGGCTAATGTACAGTCTCTGGACAATAAGTTATGCGAGCTACAGGCTCGTATCCAATTCCACCGGGAAACAAAGGACAACTGCATCATCTGCCTGATGGAGACATGGATGTCGGAGGGGGTTGCCGACTCAGCCATCGAGCCGACAGGATTTTCCGTCCACCGCGTGGACAGAACAAAGGCTCTCTCCGGTAAAGATCGTGGAGGGGGGGTATGTCTCATGATAAATAGATCTTGGTGCAACCAGAGTCATGTGCAGACCCTCAAGTCTTTCTGTTCCCCGGACCTGCAGTACCTGATGCTTATGTGCCGACCATTCTGGCTACCGCGGGAGTTTACAGCAGTAACCGTGACTGCTGTGTACATTCCCCCTCAAGCCAACACGGACATAGCGCTGAAGGAGCTTTATGGGGCTATCAGCGAACAGGAGTCGGCTCACCCGGAGGCTGCTTTCATCGTGGCGGGGGACTTCAATAAGGCGAACCTGAAGAAAGTTCTCCCGAAGTTCTACCAACACATCACAAGCAACACACGGGGCGAACGGATCCTCGACCACTGCTACACCCCCTTCCGGGACGGCTACAAGTCCCTCCTCCGCCCACCGTTCGGCAAATCAGATCACCGCTCGATCCAACTACTCCCCGCCTACAGGCAGAGACTGAAGCAGCAACCAATCGCTGTGAAGGAGGTCCAATGCTGGTCGGACCAATCAGAGTCTATGCTGCAGGATTGTTTTGATCACGTGATCTGGGATGTGTTCAGGGTTGCGTCGGACAATAACATCAGCGAGTACGCGTCCTCAGTCACCGGGTTCATTAAGAAATGCATAGATGACGTTGTTCCTACTAAGTCGGTTCGGATTTATCCCAACCAGAAACCATGGATTAATGGCGATGTTCGCGCCGCACTCCGCACGCGTAACGCCGCCTTTGACTCCGGGAATATGGTGGAATATACGAGAGCCCGCTACGACCTCCGCAAGACCATCGGCTCTGCCAAGCGGGAGTATAAGAACAGGGTGGAGGACAAATTCAAGAGCCACGACGTGAGGGGTGTGTGGAAGGGGCTGCAGACAATCACGGACTTCAGAGGGAGAACCAGCGGTGTAGAGAACTCCTCTACCTCCCTCCCTGGCGAGCTACACACCTTCTTCGCCCGGTTCGACGTGAACGGCAGCCCGCCGAAGTCAGCGCTGCCTGAGGAGGCCAGCCTGCTGAACATCTCAGAGGCTGACGTGCGCAGAGCCTTCAAGCAGGTGGACATCCGGAAGGCGGCGGGCCCAGACCACATCCCGGGGCGCGTCCTCAGAGCATGCGCAGACCAGCTGGCAGGAGTCTTCGCAGACATCTTCAACCTGTCCCTGTCCCGGGCTGTTGTTCCCGAGGTCTTCAAGATGTCCATCATCGTGCCTGTCCCTAAACACCCCAAGGTAACCTGCCCGAATGACTGGAGACCTGTAGCCCTCACCTCGATTGCCAGTAAATGCTTCGAGAGGCTGGTCAAGGACTTCATTTGTTCCATGTTGCCTGCCACGCTGGACCCATGGCAATTTGCTTACCGTCAAAACAGATCCACCGACGACGCCATTGCCATGGCACTTCACACTGCCCTCTCTCACCTGGAGGGGAAGAACTGTTGTGTGAGAATGCTGTTTGTGGACTTCAACTCAGCGTTCAACACGATAGTTCCTGCCAAGCTCGACACCAAGCTCAGGAGTCTAGGCCTGCACCCGACCATGTGCAGCTGGATACTGGACTTCCTGTCGGGCCGCCGCCAGGTGGTGAGGATGGGCAGCACCACCTCAGAGCTGCTGACCCTCAACACTGGAGCCCCTCAGGGATGCGTGTTGAGCCCTCTCCTCTACTCCCTGTACACCCACGACTGCATGGCTATGCACAGCTCCAACGTCTTCATCAAGTTTGCTGACGACACGACAGTGTTGGGTCTGATCGACGACGAGAAAGCCTACAGGGAGGAGGTTGGATCACTTGCACAGTGGTGCCAAGAAAACAACCTCGCCCTCAACGTCAAGAAGACCAAAGAGCTGATCGTGGACTACAGGAAGCGGAGAGGAGAGCACGCCCCCATCTCCATCGACGGTGCTGCAGTAGAGAGGGTCAGCAGCTTCAAGTTCCTCGGCGTGCACATCTCCGAGGACCTCACATGGACCACGCACACCACACACGTGGTGAAAAAGGCCCAGCAACGCCTGTATTTCCTCAGGCCCCCGCATCCTCAGAACATTCTACTCCTGTACCATCGAGAGTGTTCTTACAGGATGCATCGCCGTCTGGTACGGGAACTGCACCGCACTGGAGCGTAAAACACTACAGAGGGTGGTGCGGACGGCCCAGTACATCGTTGGAGGTGAGCTTCCCTCCCTCCTGGATATATACACCAGGCGGTGCGTGGCCAAGGCCAAACGGATTATTAAAGACAATAACCACCCCAGCCACGAACTGTACACACTTCTACCGTCAGGCAGGCGATACTGCAGTATCAAATGCCACACGAGCAGATTCAGAGACAGCTTCCACAGTCAGGCCATCAGGCTGCTGAACAAGTTCGGCATCAATGTCTAAATGCTAGCGCTAAGTGTTGGTGCTAGTGCTAGTCCTGGTGATAAGTTGTTACTGCTGGAGCTAGCGCTGGTAGCAGTGCTAAGTGTTGGTGCTAGTGCTGTGCTGGTGTTACTGCTAGTGCTGGTCCTGGTGCTAGTGTTACTGCTAGTGCTGGTGCTGGTGTTAGTGCTAGTCCTGGTGCCAACTGCTGGTGCTAGTGTTGTGTCGACTGTCTGAGAAGGTATTCCGTGACATTCTGTGAATGTCAGCATATAACAATGTATATTTTAGTACATCGATTTATATGTGTATGGATATTTTGCTGTATATTCCATTTCATTTTAGATTTCATTTACTTATTTTATATAGAATTCTATTTATAGTTCTATTTCTATTTTGTAGTTTTACTCTATTTTGTATTCTTTATAATTACTGTCGGCTGTCGGGCGTTTTGCACAAAAAGTTTTTAACTCACTGTTTATACTCACGTGTAAATTGTGAAGTTACAATAAAAATACTTGAAACTTGAAACTTGAAACTTGAAATACAATGAATGACCGAATTAATGAGCGTGTGCGTGCAGGTACTCCTGCAGGCCGGGCACTATGACCCTGACGCGATCCGCATGTGTGCGGAGGAGGTAGCGGTCAGCTGGCAGCAGCTTATGCTGAAGATGGAGGACCGCCTGAAGCTCGTCAACGCATCAGTAGCCTTCTACAAGACCTCCGAACAGGTGCACACGCAGACAGACACACACACACACACACAC
>PIJE02002356.1:20000-30000 GCA_002895965.2 Coryphaenoides rupestris | reverse complement strand
AATGAAATCTTCTCAGTGTGTTGTTTCTTTCAAAACCAAGAACAACTGCCCAATGGATGTTCTCCTGAGCAAAACAGGCAATATGGGCCTTGCACTTTGAGCTCTGTGTGTAGGATTTTGTATATTGCCAAAGACGGGGTCTGACAGGATTTTAACTTGTCTTTCAATGAACTCAACTAGGTTTTGAATGTGACTCTTCTGTTGGTTATTTCTTGACGTTTACACACTTCAACTCTCCACCTCTCCCTTAATTTATAAGGCAACTTACTGACCAACAATTTTAGATTGGAAGCTAGATCTAGCTCATCCATATAGGCAATTTCCTCCATTGCATTCACACAACCGCTGAGGTACAACACGTATCATTTCAGGGTTTGGGAATCCTCTCCTGTGATGGGGGACCATGACAAGGCCTTACCAATGTATGCACTGTCTATCCATTCCATCCATACATCAATTTTCTTCCGCTTATCCGGGGTCGGGTCGCGGTGGCAGCCGGCTAAGCAGGGCCCCCCAGGCTTCCTTCTCCCCAGCAACACTCTCTAGTTCCTCTCGGGGGATCCAGAGGCGTTCCCAGGCCAGATGAGATATATAATCCCTCCAGCGGGTTCTGGGTCTGCCCCGGGGTCTCCTCCCAGTCCGACGTGCCCGAAAAACCTTGAAGAGGAGGCGCCGGGGGGCATCCTAATCAGATGCCCGAACCACCTCAGCTGACTCCTTTCGACGCAGAGGAGCAGCGGCTCCACTCCGAGCTCCCTCCGGATGTCTGAGCTCCTCACCCTATCTCTAAGGCTGATCCCAGCCACCCTGCGGAGGAAACTAATTTCGGCCGCTTGTATCCGAGATCTCATTCTTTCTGTCATTACCCAAAGCTCGTGACCATAGGTGAGGGTTGGAACGTAGATGGACCTGTAAATCGAGAGCTTTGTCTTCCAGCTCAGCTCCTGGACCTGTACAGCGCTGCATTACTGCAGACATCACACCATCTCCCGCTCCATTTTGCCCTCACTCGTGAACAGGACCCCGAGATACTTGAACTCCTTCGCTTGAGGCAGCCACTCACTCCCAACCCGGAGGAAGCACTACACCGTTTTCCGGCAGAGAACCATGGCCTCAGACTTGGAGGTGCTGACTCTCATCCCGACCGCTTCACACTCGGAATCCCCATTGTTCCTCCTGAAGCTGAGGTTCAACAAATCGGCCGGAGCCTCCTTTCCAAGCCTCCTTTCCAGCACCCTGGAATAAACTTTCACGGGGAGGCTGAGCAGTGTGATACCCCGATAATTGGAGCACACCCTCCGGTCCCCTTTTTTTGAAAATGGCTTCCGTTTGCCGGACGGTTTGCCAGAACTTCCTTGAGGCCAACCGAAATTCCTTCTCCATGGCCTCCCTGAACTCCTCCCACATGTGGGTTTTTTGCTTCAGTGACAGCTGAAGCTGCTGCCCTTCTGGCATCCTGGTACCCGTCTGCTGTTTCAGGAGACCCCTGGACAAACCAAGCCCGAAAGGCCTCCTTCTTCACCCTGGCGGATTCCTTCGCTGCTGGTGTCCACCAAACGGGTTCTGAGGTTGCCACTACGACAGCCTTTTGACCACAGCTCCGAGCTGCAGCCTCTACAATGGAGGCTCTGAACATGGCCCACTCGGGCCATGTCCCCAACCTGCCCCAGGATGCACGAGAAGTTCTTCTGGAGGTGAGAGTTAAAGACCTCACGGACAGGGGCTTCCACCAGACGTTCCCAGTTGACTCTCACTACATGTTTGGTTTTACCAGGTCCTCGGCCCACAGTTTCTAGAGAAAGGGGCTGCGTCTGTTGAGAGAATGCATGGCACTGTTGTGTATAGAGCATATCTGAGGGCTGTTCTGGCAGGGTACGGAGTTGTACAGTTAGAGGAGGGAGGGGGCGTGTTTTAGGTCTAACACATATATTGGAGTCATTTTCCATGTTCATGCACACTTTCCATCTTAAGTTCATCAGCTTCCTTTCCAATGACTTCCTTTTTTGCCATTGATTTTAGCGTTTCTTCCAAAAACTTGTTCATTCTATCCCCGGATGAAGCTTTACTTCTGTCTTCTACCTCTCATAGTACAACAAGTTTTGCCTCAGTTGCATCTAGTTCACTTGTAGGCTTAACATTTCCTTTTGTTTCCTCAATTATTGCCGTTTTCTTGCCAATTCTTCCTCCTTATGCTCTATGGCATTGTTTTTTGCGCCCCTACTTTAACTTCTAGCACAGCCCTGTCCGCTGCTGTGCGTCCTACAGCTGGGAGGTTAGCAAAATCTTTGATTCTATATCGTTCTGACCACTTGCTGCTGGAACGCTGTCATTTACATCATCGTCATTAGCACCAGGATCTTTAGTGACATCTTTGTGTGCAGATAACCATTGCTCCACCTCCTTCATGAACGTTTTAATATTAAGTAACTTGGGTGTGAACTATAATTCTTGGTCGCTTTTCCATTCACTCTCCTTCAATACAATCTGATACTCTGTTTGAAAAACTTCTAAATCCTCTAACAACATCCTCTATCCTTCAACATATTCAATTTTACTTCACTGACGTTTGCATCATCCTTCATCAGTTATTTAATAATATTCATTCTGCGTGTAAGCTGTCCAAGTTTGAACTTTCTGCGGTTGCGCAAAATCGATTTGCATCAATCCTTATCAGTAGGGATGCACCGATACCGATACCAGTATTCGGTATCGGTCCGATACTGTGCTCATGTACTCGTACTCGTACTCGTTAAACTACTCCGATACAACCGCACCGATACCACTTTGGCAACGCAACGTTAACCTTTTAATATTCTTAGCCAATATTGAAATAAAGAGATGCAACCGAGTTGTCGTTTATGGATGTTGAATAGAAACTGCGCATGGTACCGAGCATGGGCGTAGAATTTAGTGGGGACGCTGGGGACATGTCCCCCCCCCCCCCCCCATCAGAACCGCGAATTAACGGAGCACCCCCCCCCCCCATCAGAACCGCGAATTAACGGAGCACCCCCCCCCATCAGAACCGCAAATTAACGGAGCACCCCCCCCCCCATCAGAACCGCAAATTAACGGAGCACCCCCCCCATCAGAACCGCGAATTAACGGAGCACCCCCCCCCATCAGAACCACGAATTAACGGAGCAACCCCCCATCAGAACCGCGAATTAACGGAGCACCCCCCCCCCCAGACAAAAAATAACATGTCTAATGGTTTTATTAAGTACTCGTATCGGTATTCGGTATCGGCAAGTACCCAAATGTAAGTACTTGTACTTGTACTCGGTCTGAAAAAAAGTGGTATTGGTGCATCCCTACTTATCAGGATCGTATATCTCAAATTCAGTTTGCACCTGTTATCAGTAAGAGAAAAACTCAAGAACACATGTACACCTTAGCAAAAAATAGTCTTTAACTTGCTGGAGTTACTTCGCCATCTTATTAAATCCAAAATAAGCTCATTAACAGCAAGCACGTTTTCTCAACTTAATATCCAAACGAACTCAACTGAAGTTCAGTCCGTTATTTCATTCACATTTTTATCAAACGAAATCATCCAAACTCCGACTCCTTTATCCGGTATTTCCAGTGTTTTGTTTCACTTTTGAAGGAGCAGAGGCCTACCACCAACGTAGGCGTTACCCATGCGTCACTGTGACTGTGGCGTCCACTTTCCTTTGTTATTTTCCTGCGGCCTCTTCCTCGTATGGTCATCCACGGTTTCCAAGATCCAGAGTCAAGCTTTTGACGAATATTCTGACCGCTTATCCTACATTTGCCACAATTGGCATTGACTGGGGAATCAAATGGTGCAATGGTGGCAAATCATGAGCATTGCCGAAATGGTTATCCCAGTAATTTACCGCAAACTATGTGTGGAAAGGGCTTACGTGTACAGTACATGTCCATGTGTGTGTGTGTGTGTGTGTCTCCAGCGTACACGCGACCAGGTGGAGGTGCTGGTGCGTCTTGCAGATGGTCTGGTAGAGCAGGGCCATGCCCACTCTACAGAGCTGAGGCGCTGGGTCAGCTCCCTGGACCGCAGATACCGAGACTTCTGCCTCAAACTGGGTCAATACCGGCTGGACCTGTACCGCAACCTGGGACTCGAACCACAGGTACGAACAAACATGTTATTAACAAATATGTATATACTACTAATAATAATTACATTAGATTATATACTGTGTATATTGTCTGCTTTATTTACTCCTTGAATTAACAATTGTAATTTCAATATTTTTTCTTTATTATATTGCATTATGATGATTGTTGGTGTTTAGATGGATGGTAGTATGTGAAGCAATATGGAGTCACTTTTGGTGACACTCCTTCCATCTCGGCGAGGTACAAAAATGGACAGGTGGTTCTTATTGTCTGAACCAGTTAACAATCCATACGCAAACCGTCCGGCGACTCAGGAAGCGAAAGCAGGGCATGGCTCAGGCTGTGCTCAGTCGGGGAGGAGAACCGCTGACCCAGACTGAGGATATTCTCTGCCGGTGGAAAGAACACTTTGAGGAACTCCTGAACCCGACCAGCACCGAACCTCTGAGGAAGAGGCAGAGTCTGAAGACTCGGGGGAAGCCTCACCCATATCCTTGGCAGAGGTCGCCGAAGTAGTCAAAAAGCTCTTCGGTGGCAAGGCGTCGGGTGTGGATGAGATTCGCCATGAGATGCTGAAGGCTGTCGTGGCTGACACACCTATTCAATGTCGCGTGGAGGTCGGGGACAGTACCTGTGGAGTGGCAGACCGGGGTGGTGGTCCCCATTTTCAAAGAAGGGGACCAGAGGTTGTGCTCCAATTATCGGGGAATCACACTGCTCAGCCTCCCCGGGGATAGTTTATTGCAGGGTGCCGGAAAGATTACAAGATTTCAAGAACTTTATTCTTGAACGGAGGCTCCGGCCAAATGTCGAACCTCAGCTTCAGGATGAACCATGTGGATTCCGTCCTGGCTGTGAAGCGGTGGACCGGCTCTCAGTGCCACCGCGACTCGGCCCTGGATAAGCAGAAGAAAATTAACGGATGCACGGATATACACTGTAAAACACATTTTTAGCTCTGTGTGTGTGTGTGTGTGTGTGTGTGTGTGTGTGTCTGTGTCTGTGTGTGTGTGTGTGTGTGTGTGTGTGTGTAGGACAACAAGGACTTGGAGTTGGACATCATCCCTGCTAGTTTGAGTGATGACCCGGAAGTTAAACTCCGCGACCCCAACCATGAGCTCAATGAGGAGAAGAGGAAATCAGCCAGGAAAAAAGAGTGAGTGAGAGAGAGAGAGAGAGAGAGAGAGAGAGAGACAGTGTGTGTGTGTGTGTGTGTGTGTGTGTGTGTGTGTGTGTGTGTGTGTGTGTGTGTGTGTGTGTGTGTGTATTTAAGGATTCAACTACAGTACGTAAATGTGTGTTTGCTTGTGTGTGTGTGTGTGTGTAGGTTCATCATGGCTGAGCTGCTGCAGACGGAGAAGGCCTATGTCAGAGATCTGCATGAGTGTTTGGAGGTAAGCAATGAATGATATACTGTACACTATAGTGCAGATCATAGTGTACACCATACGCTATAGTTGTAGTGTCGCCGATGCTGCGCTACAACCTAAAGAGCGGTACGGTTAACAAAGTGGTTCATCACAACATTGTTGACAACATACACAATAAAATACACATAAAAAGAGTCATCCCAATGCTTTCCCTCCTATTCTGTCTTCTAACTGAAACCTTTAAACCTCTGTGTCGACCCGTGTTTGTGTACTTGTGTACTTATGTGTCAGACCTACCTCTGGGAGATGACCAGTGGAGTGGAGGAAGCTCCAGCTGGGATCCTGAACAAGGAGCAGGTCATCTTTGGCAACATCCAGGACATCTACGACTTCCATAACAAGTAGGATATGAGACCGTCCACTGGAGTAGTGCCGAGTCAGACTGTAGGGACCATGGTATCCAGTCGTCGAAATCCTTTCGTGCAAATCACTCTAGGGCTGACTGGTGTTATTAGACCCTTGAGCTTTGCTTGAGAAAAAATGTCCAGAATGTCCAGATTTGCTTAAAAGATAAAGATATTTGTTTATTGGTTCCTTTGGTTCTCGTTCCATGAAGAACAAATGATGCGAAATAAGCAACAAAAGCAGTGCAAGGTCTAACGACGAGGCCAAAGCACATTCATCCAAAATCCATTGATAAACACACAATACATCATGTCCAATACATATCAATGAGGTCATAGAAATAAGAACCAAAGCCAACCAACCCTATTCCCATCTTCTTCTCTCTGTGTGTGTGCGCGCGTGTGTGTGTGTGTGTGTGTGCACGCGCGTGTGTGTGTGTGTGTGTGTGCGTGTGTGTGTGCGTGTGTGTGTGTGTGTGCGCGCGTGTTCCAGTATCTTTCTGAAAGAGTTAGTCAACTACGAGCAGCTGCCAGAAGATGTTGGACACTGTTTTGTCACCTGGGTGAGAAACACGACACTATATACTGTATATATATATATATACATACATACATATATACACTATTTATAGATGTAATAGAGTATATTATATTATGTATGTGCATGCATGAATGAATGCATGTACTGTATGTACATGCATGTGTGTATATGTATAAATTCATGCATATAAGATTCAAGAAGTTGAATGGTCACATGGGACATACAGGATGTGCTGTCACGGTGCAGTGAAGCGGTAGGTTGGGAATGGACCTGAATGCAGGCAGCAAGAATAACTGCAATGATTCCGTTCAACTGGTACAGGCAGGCAGGGACAGGTGACTGGAACAGGTAGCAGTACGAGGATCTGACACGGAACACAGGATTGGGGCAGACAGTCAAGCACGGGGGAAACGGCACGAGGCAGGAATGACTGCTGCGCTCCGTTTGCCTCGGAAGTCGGGGCTGGAAGTGACGTCCGCGACCCGAGTTGACCGCGCTCCGGTTACAACAAGTCGGAAAAAGCGAAGAGAAATGAGAGATCGAAGCCGACGGCATATAAATGGCAAACGGCATACGAACAGCAAGGCAGAAGGATATATGTACATGCATGGCACTGTCTATGTATGCATATGTGTATATACTGTACATACTGTATGTACATATAAACGTTACTCTACTTACGACTTATATTGGACATCATTATGTTTGATGTGTGTGTGGCAGGCGGATAAGTTCCACATGTATGTGAAGTACTGCAAGAACAAGCCGGACTCTAACCAGGTCATCCTGGAAAACGCTGGAACCTTCTTTGACGTGAGATCACAAACCCTTTATCTTCCGTCATCCTCGTCCTCCTCAGATACCGACATATTTCTGTGTGTGTGTGTGTGTACGTGTGTGTACGTGTGTGTACGTGTGTGTGTGTGTGCATGCATGCATTTTTCCACTGTACAGTCGTACCTTACTGGAGTTTGTACCTGCACATATTAGTCGTTTTAGAACCGGCTCTCGGAGGTTCAATGGTACAGCGTCAGCCAGCAGGGGGTGCTGTGTTGTGTTGTGTGATTGTCAGGAGATTCAGCAGAGACATGGGCTGGCCAACTCAATCTCCTCCTACCTCATCAAGCCAGTCCAGCGCATCACCAAGTATCAGCTGTTGCTCAAGGTAGCACACACACACACACACACACACACACACACACACACACACACACACACACACACACACACACACACACACACACACAGTATATGACATTCACACACACACACACACACACACACACACCTACGCATGCACATTGTTATTCTCGGTTTATGTTGTTGTTCTTCTGAAATTCATTTTGAAAGAATAGAAATAGTCAATATAACCTCTCCTCGCTGCTCTTCTCCTCCTTTCTCCTCTCTCACCTCCTCTCCCCTCCTCCTCTTCCCTCCTCTTTCTTCCTCCTCCTCCTCCTCCAGGAGCTGCTATCATGTTGTGAGGAGGGGAAGGGAGAGATGAAGGAGGGTCTCGAGGTGATGCTGGGCGTTCCTAAGAGAGCCAACGATGCCATGCACGTCGCCATGCTAGAAGGTAGCGACCGGTGCCCCCCCCCCCCCCCCCGGTCACATGACTGCATACTGACCACACACCCCTCTCGTCACATGACTCATGACACTTGACCCCCCCCCCCCCCCCCCCGTGATCACGCAAAGCAGAAGCGATGATATTGATATTTTTCGATGGAACTTTCGTTGGAACTCCTCGCTCCTCCCCTCGATTCTCTTCCTCTCTCCTCGCTCCTCCCCTTTATTCTCCCCCCCTTCTCTTCCTCTGCCCAGGGTTCGAGGAGAACCTAGACGTGCAGGGGGAGCTGATTGTTCAGGACAGTTTCCAGGTGTGGGATCCCAAGTCTCTGATCCGAAAAGGACGGGATCGTCGTCTCTTCCTGTTCGAGATCTGCCTCGTCTTCAGCAAAGAGATCAGAGACTCCGCCGGCAGGACCAAGTACCAGTACAAACAGAAACTGCAGGTTCCGATGCAAATACCCAACACAAATATACACACGTACGCAGATATATTTATGTACACACACACACACACACACACACACACACACACACAACACACACGTGCACAAGTCAAAAGGAAACACAAAAGAGGAACACAAAGTGAAAGTTGTGTCGCTCGTCATGTGCTTTGGTTTCTTCTCGTGACAACACATTCTCTCTGTGTGTGTGTGTGTGTGTGTGTGTGTGTGTGTGTCTGCATGTCTATCTCTGTGTGTGTGTGTGTGTGTGTGTGTGTGTGTGTGCGTGTCTGCATGTCTATCTGTGTGTGTGTGTGTGTGTGTGTGTGTGTGTGTGTGTGTGTGTGTGTGTGTCTGCATGTCTATCTCTGTGTGTGTGTGTGTGTGTGTGTGCGTGTCTGCATGTCTATCTGTGTGTGTGTGTGTGTGTGTGCGTGTCTGCATGTCTATCTGTGTGTGTGTGTGTGTGTGTGTGTGTGTGTGTGTGTGTGTGTGCGTGTCTGCATGTCTATCTCTGTGTGTGTGTGTGTGTGTGTGTGTGTGTGCGTGTCTGCATGTCTATCTGTGTGTGTGTGTGTGTGTGTGTGTGTGCGTGTCTGCATGTCTATCTGTGTGTGTGTGTGTGTGTGTGTGCGTGTGTGTGTGTGTGTGTGTGTGTCTGCCTGCCTGCCTGCCTGTCTGCCTGTCTGTCTGCCTGTCTGTCTGTCAGACCTCAGAACTCGGTGTGACCGAGCACATCGAGGGAGACCCCCTCAAGTTTGCTCTCTGGGCCGGACGAACGCCCTCCTCGGACAATAAAATCGTCCTCAAGGTGTGTAGCCGGATGATAATCTGACTGTAAAGTTGCATTAGAATTGGTGTTTTGTGTCGCCAGATTCAAATCTGACTGCATAATGACAGCAGTATGTGCGCTGTGTGAGACTGTAGTGGTAAAACTGGGATGGTTTTGTGTTGTCCTTTGTCCCATTTCACCACTTCTGAGCGTACTGGTGCTGTGCTTCATGATGTGTAAAATCATAAATCCAAAAACACAAGTTTAAAGTGAACTGATATTTATTCACTATACAAGAAAACTAAATGAACTCGTCTATAAACGGAAATTCAATTAGAAACAGTTATATTTGAATAAAAACGGGCAAATTATGAATATGGCGCCGACAACATTATATTTGACTGTACAGTGACACTATAATGTGAAGGTTTACCAGATAACCGGAGAACCAGACACTGCGCTGTGTGTGTGCAGGCGAGCAGCGTGGAAGTGAAGCAGGACTGGATAAAGAGTGTGAGGGAAGTCATCCAAGACCGCATGACCCACCTGAAGGGGGCGCTGAAGGAGCCGCTTCACCTGCCCAAGACCCCCGCCTTCAGCAAGCCGAGGAGGAGGTCTATACACACACACTATACACACGATGCACACTTTTTTTTTGGATCTATACTGAAGTAAAGAGATTGCAAGTGCAATACCTGCAAGGGTTTCTGGACAAATATTTGATTTTTGTCGTTAATTGATTTCCAATAATGAATATGCATACAGTACATTTGTCCCTGTACGGAACATGTAGA
>PIJE02002356.1:7500-15000 GCA_002895965.2 Coryphaenoides rupestris | reverse complement strand
GACGGCGAGGCCTGTGGACTTCAGAACCGCCATCCGAACCCAGCTTTGCCAGATATTTCACAGTGTGAAATATAGATGAAATCAAATGGAGCTTACACATTCTTGTGTCTCAGAAGCATTGAGTGTGGAGTTCTGGATGGCTTGATTCCTTATTATTAATTCATTCCAATAATTATATGGCTTAATTAAAAGGTTAATGAAGGTTTAGATAGAAGCCAACCATGGTGATTTTAATTATTATTATTATTATTATTATTTATTTAATTTGTAAGGGACAAGTCCCGAGAACATTGACAGTTAGCAGAAGCAGTGACCGTTGTACTGTACAAGCTAGTTTCCAACGCCAATCCCTTGGTGGGCATTGATAGTTCAGCAGTCATTAAGATTCGCTGTTACAGTTTTAAATGCACTTAACTGTTATAGAGAACACTTTAAAATCCTGAATCTGCTTTGACCTGGCAGGTAGGGAATTCCAGAGGCTTGTGCCTTTTATTTGAGAATGCAGTTTGTGCAAAGGAAGTCTAACGGTGTCTCCAGTTTCCCTCTGATGAGTGTTAGTGGCAGTATAGTGAAGTCTAGGTATTAAGGTGTTGAAAATGGGTGGAGCTAGATGGTGGAGACATTTAAATGTAGTGTGAGGTTTGAGTAATTAACGAAATTGTCAAAACTGAGAAGATTATATTTCTTCAGGATAATGCAGTGATGAAAACTTAATGTTAGGGCTGTATTAAATGGTAAGCGGTGTCTGATTTGCCTCAAGTTTTGAAGATTGGCCCAGACTGTTCTACTTAGCTTTGTTATGTGTTTGTCAAACCTTAGCTGAGAGTCCAAAACAATTCCAAGATACTTAAAATCCTGTACTGTATCTAGTTCATTGTCTGTTATTCTTACTTTGAAAGTGCTTTCTGAGAAGCACATAGAGACAGTTTCTCTTTAACATTCAGTGTTAAGCAGGAATTATCAAGTCAGTGTGCCACCTTGCCCAGGCAGTCTGTTAGTTTGGCTGCAGCAATAGTAGGTGTCTTTGCTGCCACAAATAAAACAATATCATCAGCATACATTTGTAGTCCTACTCCTATGCAACACAAACGCAGTTATCATTGATATAAAAGCTGAACAACAAAGGTCCAAGAACTGATCCTTGTGGTATACCCATTTTACTTTCACAGCATTCAGATTTAGTATGACCAATGGTGACCTGTTGACTCCTATTTCGTAGGTAAGAATTAAACCATGTTTTTGCTTTAACAGAGAAGTTACATTTAGTTAATTTGGATAGCAAGATATCATGATTGACGATATCAAATGTTTTTTTGAGGTCTGGAAAGACTGCACCAACTGCACTCCCCCTATCCAAAGAACTCTTGATATTTTCAAGCAGATAACAGTTAGCTAGTCCTGTTGAGTGCTTGGGTCTGAAACCAAATTGATGTGGATACAGAAGATTATTGTCCTCTAATTACGTCACTAATTGTTTACTTTTCTTAGACCACTTAACTTCCTTGTGCTTCGTTTTTCTCCCTCTTTAGAGTCAGCTGGTAGACTGGAACTAAATTAACAGAGTTGTGGTCAGAGGTGCCTTAGAGGAACTTTGCAGTGAGACTTGTAGGCCCCCCTGATGGTCCCATAGCCAGTGTTTCTGTACTGATAGAAACGTTGCACTTGCTGTCAGGTCATCCATTTTATTCCGTAAGGACTGCACGTTAGAAAGCAGGTCGAGCATGCCAAATACAGCAGTAAAAAAGGCCCTAAAAAAGACCAAGATCACAAGAAAAAAGTTTGTAACATCCATGATAGCTCGACTCGGCTGATAGTGGCCGGGAGTGTGCGCAGCAGCCCCGGGAGCTTCTCCAGAATGACCAGGACTGTGGCTCTGGGGAAGCAGCATCGAGATGCATTGAAGAAACGGATGTTCCTGGTTATGGAATTCCCCACTATTAATGTGGTGGGGGAAAAGGGGTCGAGCAGATGATGGCTATGGGTTCTGATGGCAGGAAAGTGCATGGACCATTTCCACACCAAGTGTTGAGGTCGTCTGACCAGGCAGGTGTTTTGACGGGGCGGCAGCATCAGACTTGTGGTGGGATTTCTCTGCCGGACTCAGAGCAAGGAAGACCTCTGGAGCATTTTGCCACGGACACCTTCAAGATCTTAAGGCTGGAGGAGGAGGTATTCGCCTCTACCCAGGACGAGGGTCGCTGAGTCACAGGAGCACCAGCCAGGCAGACTGGAGCGTAACCCCTGAAACTAATATACCATTGAATCACAGTCGCCGCACTCATGCATGTTTCAGCCCCTTGCACATGGTCCAAGGCTGGAAGGCACCAACTTGGCGACGACACGCACGACGTTCAAATTCATCGGATCACTGTACCACACACACACACACACACACACACACACACACACACACACACACACACACACACTGGACCCCACTCCTTGTAATCGGGCGACTTGACCGTCGTCGTGGGTTTCACACGACACACAACTGACCGGTGACACGACCGATTACAAGGTGCCTCGCAAGGAGGAATCCCGACAAGCCTGTCCTGTCTCCAAACTATGTTTTCAGTGACGAAAACATGGGAGAACGGCGCATTAATTACAGTACATGCAGGAGCAGCGGCCGGGATAGCTCAACCAAGTGCTGCGTTCAGCATCCAGCCACTGGAGCCGTTTGACGAGTGGATATGGTCTGAGTGCTTTCGTCAAGCATTTCTCTCTTTCTTTCTTTCTTCCTTTCTCTCCTTCTTTTTTCCTGTCCTTCCTTCTCTCTGGGTTAAGTTGTCGTTCTCAGGGTGTGTCTGAATTCTTTCTTCAGTGTGCAGATCTTGTAAAAACACACACACACACATACAGTGTGAAGTATTGTTTAATTGGGCAGCTGAGTTCAAAGTTCAAAGATAGGCTTATCTTCTGTGTGTGTGTGTGTGTGTGTGTGTGTGTGTGTGTGTGTGTGTGTGTGTGTGTGTGTGTGTGTGTGTGTGTGTGTGTGTCAGTCAAAGTAGCACTAACTTGTGTGTTTGTAGAAATAATTGTCCTCTCTCTCTCTCTCTCTCTCTCTCTCTCTCTCTCTCTCTCTGTCTCTGTCTCTCTACCACTCTCTCTCTAGCTCTCGGGGGGCTGTGAGTTGACCGTGGTCCTCCAAGATTTCACCGCTGGCTGCAGCTCAGAGATGACCATCAGTACAGGTAACGCACGGACATGTAGACAGACAGGTAACACACAGACAGGTAAACAGGCAGGTAACACACAGACAGGTAGACAGGCAGGTAACACACGGACAGGTAGACAGGCAGGTAACACACGGACAGGTAGACAGACAGGTAACACACAGACAGGTAGACAGACAGACATTGCTAGTCATCTATATTCTAGCACATCAACTGCCGGTGTGTTGCATTGCTTTTAAGTAGTGCGTGCGTCGGATTTTCTCAACTTGTGTGTTAAGAACGCATCTTTCGTCCAAATTGGACATCGCATTATTATATCAGCTGCTCTGATATAATAATGCGATGTTTAATTTCGGAGTTGTCGTGGCGGTCTACAGGTGCATGAAACCACAGTATTATGAGACGTGTAACTTAACTGAGTCACTAGGGGGCATTGTTGTGCTATGTCCATCCATCCATCCATCCAACCATTTTCGTCCGCCTATCCGGGGCTGGGGCGCGGCGGCAGCCGGCTAAGCAGGGTCCTCCCAGTCTTCCTTCTCCACCAGCCACACTCTCTAGTTCCTCCTGGGGGGTCCCGAGGCGTTCCCAGGAGATATATAATCCCTCCAGCGGGTTCTGGGTCTACCCCGGGGTCTCCTCCCAGGTGGACGTGCCCGGAAAGCTAATTCAGCTTTTCTCCCAAACACATTCAGCGCTTTGAGTGCCTTCCCATCTGCCTTAGAAAAGTGGTGACCTAGAGGGAATGCGTAAGCGTTCAGGTATCGATTCACATGAATATCAAAACACAGCAACTGTAGTCATTGTCAAGCGAAAATTACAAAAGTAATGTAAAAAAGGACAAACAATTATGTCATGTAATCTCAAATTCTGTCATCTTTCAAAACGCCTGGGCATGAGCAGCATTGGCCACTCCCCACTGGGCAACACACAGACAGGTAGACAGACAAGTAATATACATACAGGTAGACAGACCGATCGGTGGACAGACAGGTAACACAGAGACAGGTAGATAGGTAGACGGGTAGGTAATACATAGAAAGGTAGACAGGTAAAAACGCCCAGGTAACACACACACACACAGGTAACACACAGCCAGAAAGATAGATAGAATACAGACAAGATAGGTAGACACATCGACAGGCAGGCAGACACAGGTAGACAACTAGACGGGTAGACCGAAAGACAGGTAGACAGACAGGTAGACGGACAGACATTTTGACAACTAGAAAGACAAAGAAACAGGACAGGTGGGTCGATAGATAGTCAGAGTGGTAGCACACAGATAGGTAGACAGACAGACAGGAGGAAGTGATGGCAGAATGTTGACCCAGGTGGTTTCCCGCTGTGTCTCTCAGGTCAGACAGTAGAGCTGGTGGAGAAGCCCAGTGAAAGGCCTGGCTGGTACCTGGTCCGGACCACGGACCGGAGCCCTCCCCAGGAGGGCTTGGTGCCCAGCACAGCGCTATGTGTGTCCCACTCCCGCTCCAGCGTGGAGATGGACTGCATCTTCAGCGCCGGGAAAGGTAGGCTACTGCTTATCGACCTCACATCTCTGATCTCCTTGTGTGGTATGAGACCACGAGAGCTCTCAGGTCATCAGGGGCCGACTCACTGTTCCCAGGGTTCCAATCAAGCATCATATATACTGTATAGCAGCAATCCTCAAAGTCCGACCTCCGGTCCGGATCAGAACCAAACCACAAACGTCTCCGGACTCTGAGCAAATTATGCTTTTCATATGTATTATTTGTATTAGCTGCAAGACATTTCCACGACTCAACAAGTCAAAATTCTCCGCTTTCGCTACTGCAAGAAGTGCTCCGAATGTCTGACTGTCTCCACTGTCTGTGTGAGGAGAATGTCGACTTTGCTTTGGTCCAATCACATTCAGCCTCCCGTCATCTTCTTCATCTTTATTTATACAAGCAAAGAGAACACTGGGACAGCGCAGTTAGTTTCGTCAGCAGTTAATAGTCTAGATTTGGAACGTGAGTCAATAGCAAGGAGAGAGATTTTTCTATATATGTATATAGAAATATATCCATATACATACTGTATATATATACAGTATATATATATATATATACTGTATATATATATATGTATATGGATATATCACACTTGAAGTAGCACAGATCTTACATTTACATTTAGGGCATTTGGCAGACTCTTACAAAGAGTTACAAAGAGTTACAAAGAGTAACTTGCAAAGAGTACATGTACTGAAGCAGACTGCAATATATCGCTGTGATACATAGGGTGTTATGCAGAGTCCAGGTGAACTGTGAACAGGTGGGTCTTGTGTCACTTGCGGAAGCTGGTAAGCACCTCTGCTATCCTGACATGAGCTGAGAGCTCATTCCACCATTGCGGAGCCAGAACCGTGAAGTGTTGGGACTTGGCAGAGCGATGTTTGCCTGTTTTTAGCGAAGGTGGTACCAGTCATCGAAGTTGTTCAAGCTGAGTGCTCAAGCTGGGGCATAGGGTCTGACTAACGTTCGGAAGTGGGTAGGGGCAGTTCCGCTGACAGCCATGAAGGCCAGTACCAGTGTCTTGAATCTAATGCGAGTGATTACCGGGAGCCAGTGGAGGTTGCGGAAGAGGGGGGTTACATGGGAGAATTTAGTTAAGTTGAACACCAGGCACGCTGCTGGGTCCTGGATGCATTGTAAGGGTTTGACTGCAAAGGCGGGGAGACCAGCCAGGATAGAGTTGCAGTGAGCGCATGGAAGATCTGTGCTGCTTCACGTCACCTGTGGATATTGTAGAGAGCAATTCTCCATGGGCCACAGAGGTGATGTTGGCGTTGCAGGACAGCTGGTCATCCAGTACCACACCAAGGTTCCTTGCAGTGGGTGCAGGGGAGACTTCAATGTCCTCAATGGTGACAAGTAGGTACATCTGAGGGCAGTCTTTCCTAGGCATGAAGAGAATTCGTCCATTTGCTGATATCAGCCAGCCATTTAGAGATGTGTGTTGCGATTTGGGTGTCAGAGGGGAGGAAAGAAAAGGAACAGAAGCTGTGGTATGTAATTACAGGGCCTAGAGATCTAGTGTATAAGGAGAACCGAATGGATGGATGGTGGTGGTGTCAAGGGTGGGTTTCTTGAGGAGTGGCTTGATTCTGGTAGTCTTGAAGGAGGTTGGAAACAGGCCTGAATTGAGGGAGGTGTTGATTAGGGTGGTGAGGAAGGGATTGCATCCGAAATGTCTTGGAGAAGGGAGGACGGGATTAGGTCAAGGGGGCAGGTGGTGGCGTGGTTGGATGTCACAAGCCTGTTGACTTTTTCAGAGGAGAGGGGGTTGAAGCAGGTAAGGCTGACAGGGGTGGGTTTAGGGGGAGGGAGGATAGCAGCAGGGGTGGAAGAGGAGGATGCCTAACACTTTCTTTGTAAAGTAGGTGGCAAAGTCATCAGCTGTGAGGGAGGACGGAGGAGGAGGGGAGGGAGGATTGAGGAGGGAAGAGAGCATGGAGAAACATTTCCTAGGGTTGGAGCCAGAAGTGTTGATATTTGTATGGTAGAAGGTAGATTTGGCTGCTGACACAGTAGAGGTGAAATCTGAGAGGAGGTAGAGGTCATCAGCAGAGTCTGATTCCCTCCATTTTTTCTCAGTTGCCCGCAGCTCTGTTCTACGAGCCCGCAGAGCTTCGGACAGCCAGTGAGGGTGAGGAGAAGATCGTGCTGGTCTGGAGGTGAGTGGACAGAGCGAGTCGAAGGAGGAGGAGAGAGAGGAAGTCAGAGTGGAGAGAGTACTCTACTGACAGGAGGGAGAATCGTTGGGGGGGTGGTAGTGAGGAGAAGACAGTTGCGGAGAGAGAGTTTTCAGGTCCTGGTGGTCGGTAGATCACGGCAATGTTGAGCATGATTGGAAATGGGTCAGGTGTTCCAGGGAAAGGACCTGGTATGACCACTTTGGAGAGATGAGGCGTCCCATTCCCCCACTTCGCCCAGAGGGTCAGGGGGTGTGGGAGAAAGAGTAGGGAGTGGAGAGAGCGGCTGGAGTTTGACCGACGATTGGCAATTCCAGAGCCCCCCTCTCACATCAAGGCCTGTTTAGGTTGAGATCGTTGGGTAGAGGAGATTGGAGGGGTTGCGGCACCAAGTGGAGGTCCAACGGCGACATCTCCTACGGTAGGAATGGAGTCTAGACACATGGCTAGGATGGGTGGAAGGAGGGATGAATCTGTAGGACTCCCTGGAAGGACTCCGGCGGAAAGACTCCCTTGTCTTTGTCTGACCGAGTCTTGACTCCCGCAGAAAGACTCCCTTGTCTTTGCTCGACTGGATCTTGACTCCCGCAGAAAGACTTCCTTGTCTTT
>PIJE02002356.1:0-2500 GCA_002895965.2 Coryphaenoides rupestris | reverse complement strand
CACTCAGACGACGAGAAACACGGTGACGGATCAGCCAGCGGGACGACACGGTGCACGACACCCTCAGACGAGAGACACCCACACCACTCGCTGCGGCACTCGCAGGGACGCACATCGCTGAGCCACAGAGCAACGCACGACAGCCGTCTCTGTCGGCATACGAGGACACATTGCAACCACTCAGCAGACGACCGACGACCCGCGCGTCGACTACGAGGCCGGCGACACCGGTGCAGCACCTCAGCCACGACGAGACCACGTCTTGTCCGGATCACGCACCAGGCGGGCGAACCGCGCTTCAGCCACCTAGACCACGAGACGCCAACGCGCTTGCGATACCGACGGTGAACAGTGGGCCAGACTATTGAAGAGTAGATACACGGTTGGCATATGATGTCGGGCCTGTGTTGACATTCATTTACTGACTAGAGGAGACAGGTGAGGATACCGCCAGTTATCTCTGAGGAGATCTCGATGTAATCCAGAGAGATCGAATCCCTTTGTCGTGATTAGTAAGGTAGGGATTTGCTATTTACTTACGACAGAGTACTTCAGGTCCTTGTTGTGATTCAGACGGCGGCACACGTGAGACTAGAAAGAGAGACAGGTCATCAGGAAGAGGGGGACCAGGTTCAAGAGCCTAGAGAGAGCACAGTGATGCTACGACTGGATGTATAGTAGGCGCGCGTTATTCTAGTTGATCTTGAGAACGATTATCTAATGAATGATATCATTGTGGTTGAGCGATTATCCCGATGACATGCATGAACTCCGAGAGATCAAATGAACCGCTACAGAAATTATTTCTCTCTATTCACCAGTTCTATAACGTGGAACTGAATCAATTAAGGATCTCACCTATAGTATCCTAATCAAAAGATCAAATAAGGAAATCTCAATTCAAATCAACTAAAAATCAATCCAAAAAATCTATAAATTAAATGAAAATCTATTTAGAAAACCAATCAATTAAATCAATCAATCAAAATGAAAATCTATTTAGAAAACCAATCAATTAAATCAATCAATCAAAATGAAAATCTATTTAGAAAACCAATCAATTAAATCAATCAATCAAAATGAAAATCTATTTAGAAAACCAATCAATTAAATCAATCAATCAAAATGAAAATCTATTTAGAAAACCAATCAATTAAATCGATCAATCAAAATGAAAATCTATTTAGAAAACCAATCAATTAAATCAATCAATCAAAATGAAAATCTATTTAGAAAACCAATCAATTAAATCAATCACTTATTTATTATTATCTAAAATATGCTTGTTACTTTCTCATAGATACACAGGTTTTCTCTACACTTTTTATAAAGTCCAATAGTTTAAAAGTACACACTATGATTAAATATACTAATATAATATTAACTTGAATATCTTTTGTCTCACCCTATGTTTTCATCTCAACACAAAGCATTAGGATTAGCTCTTTTGTATAAACTAAAATTATTTGCAAACTGGACACTAGGGGCAATGTTTCCTTTATCTGTTTCTTTAACTGTTCTCATCAATGAAGAAGAAAACTGATGCTCTAACAACTTCCTGGACTACAACATGCAGTGCAGGTTTCCAACACTTGGGGTGCTCCTCTCTTTACTCGACTTTAATCAATACTTGGTGAATTAAATGCAAAAACACATATACCTTATAAACGCTTTTGACAGAGAAATTACTAAATTAATATATCATTCACTACTTATGTCAATGCTTGAATTCTTCAATCAATCTACCTTTCTTCGCATCTACTCATATAATAGAAAGAGAGCAATAATACCTTTTATTAATTTTTCCTCCACTGAATCCAACAACAGGGGCTGGACTTTATTATTATTAATATTATTAATTTTTTCTACCTCTTCCACTGATTCCAACGACAGGGGCTGGACTTTATCACGTAGTCCGCCTCCTCTCACCGGGACACGCCCTCCTATAGTCCTGGCTTGTCTCAGCAAATCTCCCACCAGTCTCTCTGAACCTGTCTCTCTGAACCACCGAGCCGACACAACCTAGCGGTGTCCTGCACCGACAACACACACAACAACTAACATATAACATAAAACAAGCACAGACTTTCAAACAAACAAGTAAGGACCTTTACAAGCTAGCTATTCAACAATTGGTGTATTTAATGCACTTTCACTCATTTAACACTGGAATGCAATCCAAATGAAAAATGTTAATGTTGGATCCTTATCACAATATCAAAATCATATCACAGGAATGTTTTTTTTTTTTTTTTTTATGAATACAATCCAAATGAAAATGCCATCTATCTCTATATTCTTTTACAAAAAACTCAGAATGTTTTTGAACACTCACACAACTTAACAATGCACAAAAATGACCACACGGTGTTTTTTACTCTTAACACCCTTCCCCTTTATATTCGTCAATTTAAATCATAACTGAAGTCAGCTTCTAAGTGCTAACTTATTTTCAATTTCTTTTTTATCGCACTTTGCCTACCGTAGTCTTACCGTACGC
>PIJE02002355.1:66893-72625 GCA_002895965.2 Coryphaenoides rupestris | reverse complement strand
TCTCTCTCTCTGTCTCTTTCTTTCCCGCCTTGGCAGACAACGCGGATACCTGTCAATTCCTGCGTTCTGTTCCGTCTACCAGGTTCAGAGAGAGCGAGAGAGAGGGGGTAGAGAGAGGTAGAGAGGGGTAGAGAGAGAGAGAGAGAGAGAGAGAGGCTCATTTCCGGATTTGGCTGAGGACACCACTTGGCAAGGAAACAGAAAAGAAAAAAAAAAACCGGGTAGGAGGATACAAGACGTTTTTCCGTGTGTGTGTGTCGCCAACGGTAAACTTTTTTGGACAGCTTGAGCGACAGGGCTGTCGGTGACGCGCCGCCGCCGCCGCCGCCGCCGCCGTGCCTTGCTTGCCGTTCCGCTTGACAGTAGATGTACGTCTATACGCGCGCGCAATTATCATATCTATTATGGAGTTATTTATTACGTGTCACTCCCGCTGACAACGGCGGCGACAATGCGACTGATATCGTACGCAATTACGCCGCCCTTCAGTGGAGCCTCGCAATTTAAAACGCTGTCAGTCTTAATTTGAAAACAACAACAAAAAGAAGAAGACATTTGTGTAATTGGTAATTTCGCCCATAATACATTTAATTGTTTTGCTTTTTAAAATTGGCAATTATTAAATAAGATGAGATAAGATAAGATCGAACTTTGTTGATCCCGAAGGAAGTTCTTGTGCCAGGTTGCATAGCAATAGAATAAAACAATAGAGAAATAAACAGTAGAATAATAAAAATGAAATAACTGATTTACAAATTTACAGCAGGTCTAAGTCCTAGGAGAAGTATAAAAATATAGGTGAAGTATTAAATAAATACAATAAACAAGACGATCACGAACAAACGATCACGAACAAACGATCACGAACACACACACACACAAACACACACACACAAGCACACACAAACACACTCTCACACACACACACACGCACACACAGAAGTAGTGCTATATAAAACACACACACACACACACACACACACATGTGCATCCATACTGTAAGACAGGGCTTAGGCCAGTAAGCTAATGGTTCTGTGTACCTGCAGACCAGTGTTGTGTCTGAACGCATTCTTTGAATGATTAGTTCATGAACTCGTTCATATTTTGGGCGAGCGTGAACTGAACGTACTGTATTACTGCCTGATGAACGTTACTGTGAACACGTTCATTCTGGTGTCTGTGAACGCACGCTCTCTCAGTTTAACTTCGTTCAATAGGGTGCCAGGTGCATTTCTATAGAGAAAACCCGGCTAAAACACACCGTAAACAGGCCTTAATATGTAGCGGAAAAAACACCCAATCTGGCAACACCAGCCACCAGTGTCGCACTGCTGCATGCGTCATCAAAACAAAAGCGTAGCATGGGGCAGCATGCTGTCCCCTCAATGTTAATGTAAACCCTGGTTGGATAAGGATTCAAAATTGGATATGAAGATGAAATCTGATGCATAGTTTCAGTGTTAAAACTGATAAAATAATTGCTGTCTGTGGTTCTCTATGGGCTGTGGCAATAATTTAGAAAAATAATAGCTTGCAGCAACATATTGAAAAAAAGAACTATGAACTAGTTCATTTTTGGAACTGTGAACTTAGTTAAATTTTAATTATGAACTATGAACTGAACTAGTTCATTTAAAAATGTGTGAACTGAACTTTAAACTAGTTCATGTAGAAAGTGAACTTTCCCAACACTGCTGCAGACACACACAAAAATTCTTGTTTCTTTTTTTGTGACTTTTTTTGCCTTTGGAGCCAAATCCTTCTTCTTTTTGTAATAATCTGCAGCATAAGTGCAGTTCGGTTCTCTCACCGAAGCGACCACCCGACCGGCGAGGTGCATCTTTAACTGCAGCTGTCAGGTGGGAGGAGGAGGGAGGCGGGGAGGGCTACCATGAACCCCGGGTCACCCCCCACCCCCCCCCCCCCCCCACCCCGCTGGGCACTGAGAACTGGGCAAGCGGAGACGGGCATTGGGCACTGGTCGGTGGTTTGGGACACAATAGCAGAGAGAGAGAGAGAGAGGTGGGGGGTGGCGGGGGGGGGGTGGTGGGTCCAGTGGCCAAAAGCAAGGGGCCAAGTAGTTGCAATCAGTGGGGGGGGGGGGGATCTGGCCTGGGCTCTTAGGTTCCTGTCCTCACGCTGTGTCCACTGCTGCAGACACTTTTCACTTTGCTGCTCTCTCTCTCTCTCTCTCTCTCTCTCTCTCTCTCTCCCTCGTTTGTTGTCTCAATTAGAGCCTTCGTGGCCTCGTTGTAGGGGGAGGCAGGGGACAAGGGCCCGACATCAACTTGCATTGATGACAAACGTCCGCAAAGAAATGTGCCATTTGTGCAGTAGTATTGTTCATTAATGGATGATTTTGATGCAGTGAATCATCAGATGGTGAATGGTAAAATGGTACATTTATATAATTGCATTTATATCTCGCTTTTATCCAAAGCACTTAAGATTATTGCCTCACATTCACCCATTCATACACCGACGGCGGTGTCAACCATGCAAGGTAACAACCGACACGTCAGGAGCAGTTAGGGTTTGGTGGTGTCTTGCTCAGGGACACCTCCACACTTAGCTAGGAGGAGGAGCCCCGGGGATCAAACCAGCGACTTTCCAGTTGCCAGACAACCGCTCTTACCTCCAGAGCTACCGCCACCGCCAGATAAAATTGTCGGTCAGACTGGATAATAAATACTAGCATCGTGCAATCGTAAATACACACACACATACTCCAGTGAAGTTTCAGCTTCCGTACTCGAAGTTCAACCTCTGCTTTACTAATCCGGTTTGGATCCTCATTTGCATACTTTTTTTTGGCGAGCTCTCACCGAGGGCTAATCTATTTTTTATAAGTAAATGGGACTTGATGTAATGGCAGCAAGCAGGACACCACCTGTCCAGGGGGAGAGAGCGAGGCCGGGGCCAGTGGTGGTGCCGCTCTTTGAGGTTACCACACTTTTGTTGTTTGCCGAAAAACAATGAATAATTCTCTTTATGTAGGTGGAGGTGTGGAGGTGGAGGTGGTGGGGTGGCAGGAGAGAGGGCGGGAGTACTAACTGTCGGCCGGATCAAAAGCCAGAGAAGGCTGAGAGAGTGCAGAGAGAGAGAGAGAGTGAACACTCACCGATCACAGATTTTTTGGGTGGTTTTGGTTGGTGTGTGCTTGTGTATGTGTGTGTGTGTGTGTGTGTGTGTGTGTGTGTGTGTCACTGGTTGTGTGAAAAAATGAAAATAGAAATAAGGAGAGTTTATATTTCAATGACGGCGTACACATAATAAATGAACATAATCTCGCCAACATGAAAAACTAATGATCCTCTACGTACACAGACTCTCGCCAAGGTACTCTGACTTTTGGCAGGTCTAACTCAAGATGAAGCTGAAATACATTTGACCCCTGCATTACACGTCCATCATTAATAAAGCACCATCTTAGGAGCCCCTCCTTTCTTGTTGTTTTAGGGTCAAATCTTGACATTCACATAATAACCAAAATGTTGTGCAGAAGGCTTTAAGCATTGTTGCCCTTCCAGTTATTGAGTGAAATGTAACCACGTAACCTGTGTGTGTGTGTGTGTGTGTGTGTGTCACCAAGTGAGACAATGTTTGCTGTTTCCATATTCATTCTTTTATTTTGTTTGTAGTATAATCTAAATTATTATTTTTTTTACAGTGGGTGCTTGTTTTGCAGTGCCTTGGTTGTGTTGCCGTGCCTATATGTATGTTTCTATATTGTATGGTGTTACTGTGTGTTTTGTGGTTTGATTGCGGCATGCTTTTATTTTGTAGTACTGTCAGAATTGTCTCCAAATTGAATCTCAATTGACTCGCTCTCGGTGCCAATCAGCAGAAATGAATTACACCTGTGGCTGTGAGGCTGGATGGACTGACCGGTCGGGTAGCCTATAGGGAGAGAGGCTGGGGCCGAACGGACCAATCGATTAGTCCCAAGAGGGGACTCATTTGTTTTTCCCGATATATAAGCGGTTGGTGATGCAAAGTGGTTCACGCAGGGCTCGTATGAATGGATCTTATTGGGTATTGAGTTCGCACTGGTGTGATACATTTAAAAAAAATAAACTACAATAAAAAAGATGTATTTTGGCTTCATGAAGTTATGTTGCATATAAGAGTTTTATGCTGTTTTGTATTCAGATTTTTTTCCTTGTATCTTTCCGTTTTGAAGGTGTACTTTTCTTTCGGTTCACAAAATAGGCAGCAATTTTATGGTAAATATAAAAACATTGCAGCGATACAATACAGTAAATCGTTGTTCTAAGTATGTACAAGTGTGTGAGCTGTGTTGTTGCTCTCGTGTGTGACAACAATGCACATTTACTGTATTGTCCTCACGACCCAGGTTGCATCATGATAGAGATGTTAGAAATGTTTTTTTTTCATTTTCCTTAGTATCAGCGCAATTATGCATTTTGCCCAAATAGATAACTTTATATTTTGTGTCTTCTGAAATGCCTAGACTGTCCGTCTGATCGATGGATGTAATGGATTACGCTCCGACAGACAATTGAAAAGTTTAGAATGAAGGAAAAGACAGGGAGAGACAAACACAGAGAGAGAGAGAGAGAGAGATAGAGAGAGAGAGAGAGAGAGAGAGAGTATGCTAGCGGGAGAGGGAGGGGCCACAAAGGGCCGCTATGCTCACTACAACAGCTCACCAACGAAACAAAATGAGACGAAACGACAGAATAAAAACAGCAAATGATTAAAGAAAAGGATGAGGAATCCGGGAACAGAGCAATAAAGCGAGAGGGAGAGAGGGAGAGAGGAAGAGGAGGAGGGAGGGAGGGAGGGAGTACAGGAGAGTAGAGAATTGGGGAGAGGAGGCAGGAGGAGGAGGAGGAGGAGGAGGAGGAGGGAGGAGGAGGATGAGGAGGATGAGTAGGAGGAAGAGGAGGGAGGGAGTACGAGAGAATTGGGGAGAGGAGGGAGGAGGCAGGAGGAGGAGGATGATGATGAGGAGGAGGAGGAGGTGGTAATGGTAATGGTAATGAACAGGTGGTGCACAGAGGAGAGGTTAAGGCCTGCTTCTGTGGGTGTCGCTGGAACTCGCCCCGTGCTGCGTGGACAGATGTGTGAACGGGCCCATAGCTAGCACGCTAGCTAGCTAGAGAGCTAGAAACACACACACACGCACACACACACACACACACACACACAGAAACACACACACACACACACTGAAACACACACACACGCACACTGAAACACACACACACACACACACAGACACACAGGCCCCGACCAGCCCTGCCAAAGCTCTCTACCCTGCACGTGGCGTGGAGGGAGGAGGGTGGGGTTTGTGGGTGGGCCTTTGTTCTTTGTTATTTTTGGACCCGGACCCTCTCTCTCTCTCTCTCTCTCTATCTCTCTCTCTCTCTCTCTCTCTGAGAAGAATCACGCTCCTGTCCCCCCCCATCCCTCCCCCTCGCCACCCCCCCCCTGTCTCTCCCCCGTCTCGTTAGCTGCTGTCCGCGCGCGATACGGCCGCTAACGTGAGCGCGTTTGGTGGAGCGCGGCGAGGCTCGGTCGTCCTTGTTGTGACGCGGCGGTGGAGGCTGTGGCTGCTGCTCGCCCACCCGCCTGTGGCACGGAGAGAGAGAGAGAGAGAGAGAGAGAGAGAGACGCAGATTAGGACTGTTAGTCAGCCAGGTGGCTCACAGATCCCCAGACAGGTACTGTTCTAGTGAACACGTACACACACACACACACACACA
>PIJE02002355.1:41893-59393 GCA_002895965.2 Coryphaenoides rupestris | reverse complement strand
CTCTCTCTCTCTCTCTTTCCCTCTCTCTCTCTCTCTCTTTCTCTATTCGTCGGTGTCTCTCTCCAACTCTCTCTTTCTTATTCCCAGTTTTGTCCTTCTCATAATCTCTTTCAGCACCACCTTCACCTCCACCCACACCCCCCACCCACCCACACCCCAACATCAGACCATTTTTTGTTGGGGGTTTGTGCAGGAGAGGAGAGGTGAGGTGAGGGCGGGCTCTGGAGGGCGGAGATAAGGTCTTTTGAGGAGAACCGATCATCAACAGGCCAGCTTCCTTTATCCCCCCTGCTAGCCTGGTCTCGAGGACAGAGAGAGAGAGAGAGGGAGAGAGAGAGAGAGAGAGAGAGAAAGACGGAGATGTGGTGTGGAGGAGACGAAGAGCGGTGATAGATCGTGTTTGAAAGTGCATCCGTCTATAACCCACATCTCCCAACTCCCCCGTGTCTCTTGTCTGCTCTCAGACCCATTTTTCTCCACATTGTTGGTAATTTGAGCATTTTTTCCGCCCGTGGCATCATTCATACTTGGCCCATTTAAATCCCTTCAGAAATTCAATTTGCGCAAAAAGGAAATGACAAGATTTAGCTTATTGAGGTATGCCAGGATGCCCTTGAAACGCCGTCTTCGGAGATCCTTAAAAAAAAAAGCCCCCGGCAGCGATTGTACTCCTCTTGTTATTGCGAAATGGGAAAAAAAAAAAGAAACATCAAATTAATTATTTTCATTAGATTCAAGTCATTAGTTTTCAATACTTATTTAATTGAGCTGAAAATGAAATAAATGATTATTATTTGTCTCACGTTACATTCTGAAATGTCTTAGGACTCGAATGTTTTCCGACATTATGAAGTACTATCTTTGTTTATAGTATGAAAAGGAAAATGTGCTCGGTGGATAAATGCCACGTTCTCACGATTGCCAACAAATGACAAAAATACTAATGAAGTGAAATTAAATAAGCGATCAATAAACGGGTTATAATTTTACATACAGGCATCTTCTGTGGTGTTTGGGTATTCATATCTGCAAATGCACCTTTGTTCCTAACAATTACAATGATCTTGAAAATAGTGATTCAACTTTGTAATAAATAACTGAATGAGTGAAATAATTTAGGATTGTGCCTCAAATTTTGGCAAAGAAAAGTAAGCAAAACAAATCGATGTTCCTGTGATTTGTTTGTGTGTGTGTGTGTGTGTGTGTGTGAGTGTGTGTGTGTGTGTGTGTGTGTGTTGTGTGTGTGTGTGTGTGTGTGTGTGTGTGTGCGTGTGTGTGTGTTGTGTGTGTGTGTGTGTGTGTGTGTGTGTGTGTGCGTATGAGTGTGTGTGTGTGTGTATGAGTGTGTGTGGTGCATATGAGTGTGTGCTGTGTGTGTGTGGTGTGTGTGAGTGTGTGTATGAGTGTGTGTGTGTGTGTGTGTGTGTGTGCGTATGAGTGTGTGTGTCTGTGTGAGTGTGTGTGTGCGTGCGTGTGTGTGTGTGCATGCATGAGCACCTTGTTGAGTTGCGTTCTGCAGCCCTGACTCCTGCATAACTCCAGATATCCATATATTTTATACTCTTTACTCTTGAATAGCTTTGGCACGTCGGCCAAAACCTCCGCCAAACCGCCCCCCGATGACGATAACAATTCTGTGACAACATCTCAAAAAAATTCTTCACCCCCAACTGAACACTCGCTCGCCGTTTCAATTACCCCGCCCCCCCCCCCCACCCGCCCCCCTTGTTCCCCTCACCACCACCGCCTTCTGCCGTCGAATCAGAATTCATTTCCCACCCCTTAAACCCACCGGTTTTGGTATCTGATGTCAAGACTCAGGCGTTCACCCATGCATGGTATTATCAGCGGGACGTGCACTTGCTTGCTCTGAGGAGGGAGGTGGAGGAGGAGGAGGAGGAGGAGGAGGAGGAAGAGGAAGAGGAGGAGGTGTAGCCTCTATGACATACTAAATATCACACACTGTGCAAAACACATTCAGAGATCGGGATGTGGCTACGATCATGAAGCTAGGAGAACCAGTCCCCCCCCACCACCACCCCCCCCCCCACCCCTCTGACTACAATAGGAAATACGAATGAATTAGTTGTGAGATTAATTGTGTGATTATGAATTATTCTATTCGCCGTTTGTCTACTGGATGATTTGAGGCAAAGAGACGGACAGGAGCCAGGAGTAGGGCTCAGCTCAGACAGTTTTTGGATGCTACCTCTGAGAAGATCAAGGGAGTAGACTTGAAACTTCTTTTTTATTCCTTGATTCATCGTCATGTAGTTCTTATCAAGAGGAAATGGCAAATACCCGTCACCAAAACAAGAGCGCAGCGATGTCTTGAATGCTCACTCCGTCAGACTATCGGCCAAAAAAAACCAAAAAACTACCTTAGTGGCTTTTCTTGGCCGCGATAAAAGCAAACCCCCTTAGAAGAGAAATTGTAAAGCGATAACAAGACTTTTTTTTCCGCGTGATTAAATTCAGTGCAATTCTAATTGATTTGAACGTACACTCACTAACAAGAACAATATGCAAATACTGAATATTATGGCCTCGGTCATCAAGACATAGATATGAATACAAAATTAATATTATACCGTCTATTATGTTATGGAAGGGATGTAATCAGGGGCTGTCTGTCTCTCACGACACGTGAAGTAAGTAAAGAATTTACTCGAGCTCTGAACTATTAACTCACTTCAATGGGTTTCCATCGACGCGTAAAAGAGAAAGAGACAAAAGAAAAATACAATAAATGAAAATTAAATATTAAAAAAAAAGACTAAAATGGCAAGCACTCTGTTGGCCGTGGAGCTGGGATAGTTCGCAATATCACCGACACACACAGCTCGGCCATTAAACAGCATGACGCCGCGGTTTTACTGCCGCTCACAAAGCTCTGCCTCATATTGTTTATTTTATCCTGTGATTCGAAGAGATCTACCATCTCCCCACCACCACCACCACCACCACCACCACCACCACCAGCCTCCACCTCTTGTTTGCCCACACCTCCTTTTCCCATGGGCTGAAAAAAAAATAAAAAGACACCCTATAATAAATACAGTGCAATGAGCACACAGCTATAAACGCGTAACAACCCTGGCTCTGATTTCTCTCGCCGGGTGCAGATAAGATAGCGATAGCGGCGGCAATAGACGACCATTCCCGTTATGTTGGTTCCCACAGTCGAGGCCGTTCAAAGGTCCCCCCTTTTTTTTTGAACCGGGGCCCCAGATGTCCATAAAATCCAGGAGTTCACGGCGAAGTGGAGAGCAAATAATGTCATCGCCAGAGATGAGTAACCACCGCTATCAGGCAGTTCACAGCGTGTTGGGCGCGGAGAGCCAGACAAAAAAAAGGGCTTCACTCCTCCCACACGTCCACACTTGTGCGGGGAATAAATCAAAAGCGAAATGTATGGAGGGGAGTATTTGTCGGAATATATATATGTGCTCTTATAAGATTTAATTAAAAATGTCTTTTTTTCAGTTACTTTTTTTCACAATATGTGCTACAAGCCATGATTCAATACCATGAACAATATAAAGCTCCAACAATATAATAATGAGGCCAATCTATGGCTTTCAAGTACGCACAGCGAACTCGCCTCTTCGTCGCCAGGCCTCTGGCTCAAGGGTTTTTGGCTGAAAATAACAAGCCTGACGTAAATCGAGTTTATCTCCCCCCCCCCCCCCCCCCCCCCCGGCTACAACAAGGGCTATGATACGTAATCTTGGTACCAAATGAAAGATAGCACCTGGGAGATTGTTGCGCGAGTGAAATAATCAATACGGAATGCGACTCGGTCGGAGCGAACGAGGCTAAAAAGCAGAAGACAACACGGGTGGAACGTTATCAGTTTGGTAGTCGTCCTATAGAAGGCGACCACAGGGCCGTAGCCTCAACGTCCGATGAGTATTTTGGGGTCCAGATTTCGACCCAAAATTACGGATATGCTCTTGCCTGTGTCCAGACCTTTGAATCCGTCCGCTCTGCCGGGTTGACTGATTCTGGGTCTGAAATGGTGATTTAAAAAAACAACAATAGTGTCCAATTAGAACAAGATAGTCGATTAAAAGTGCCCGTTACTTTCGAATCCCGACAGCGATCTACTTTGAAGACATCGTAGGTCGCTCTCGGCAAAATCGGTACGTCGGAATAGGCTGTGCATCAGTGAAATGTACAGAAATGTGTGTAATTCTGAGCACCTTTGGGCCATTTTAGCATCACGTATAAGAATTTGATGACCGAAGTGTAAAAATGATTATGTTATTATTGCTATTATAGTCGCGTCGTCATGTGAGTGGAATAAACGTTTCGGATAACGCCGCTATACGAGCGCCAGTGTGTTGGCGAGACAAAATGATCCAAAGATGGAAAAAAAAAAAGCTTAAAATAGAAAAAAAAAAAAGTGGGATAGGGAGAGAAAGAGCTGATTGGATAAAAAAAAAAAAAGCGAGCTGAACATTAACGGAAAGTGAAGCACCGGTAAGCGCCAATGTTTCTTAGGTGGCGGCAATCTGTTTAAAAAAAACAAATAAAAAACAGGCAAATTGCTGTGGGATTAAAAGGGCGGCAACGTGCTCATAAACCGCCACTTGTGTGTTTCGCTTAAATATTTACGATGAACATAAAATAAATCATTAAACCTTTAAAAAAAACACTCACTTGAAAAGTCTCACAGAATATGCTACCTTTAATTAGCTCGACCGGTTCTCCAATGTTTCACCGAGTTGATTCACCCTTTAAAATGGCTTTTTTTTTTAATTATTACATTTTGGTGTTGTACATTTAGCTGTATACTAGCGATTCTGTTTACATTCCCATTAAGCCACTGGTCCATGATTTCGTTATCATGGACCTTAAAAGTGGTACCAGGCGTATTACTATGGTACACATGTAATATCACGTGTATGCATGGATATCCGAGGTGAGCGTTTGGAAACTGGTGGTGGTGGGCTGAGGAGTGCTGGTTGCCACCTCGACGTGGTGGGAAGACGCCGGCGTTAACGGGCTACGATTTCTCCTTCTTTCTCAGGTTTAGACACGGCGTTCCCTGTATATAACAGCTTGGAGGTGGGCAAGTGTTGGTGCGCCTTAAAAAACCTGTGAGCAAACTCTTCCACCGCGCGGACTCTCTCTCTCGCGCGCGCCTGTGTGTGTGTGTGTGTGTGTGCGCGCCACCATTTTTTTTTTTTTCTCGTTATCAGCGTGTTTGTGTGTGTGTGTGTGCACTCAATTATCGAGTGGTTATCTTTTGTGATGTGTGCAGGGGGATGTGGGGGCGGGAGAGGAGACAGGCCCGGGTGGGTAGGAATACCAGGACAGATAAGGGATGAAAGGGAGAGAGTTGTTTCATCCGATCAAACTGTATTCATCGCGGCTCCGTCATATAAAGGGAGAGAGAGCGAGAGAGAGAGAGGAGCGGGTGAGTGATGTACGGCTTTGGGGGGAAGGTGATCATTAACGCCCACTGACCGCAGTGGATGGCCGCCGGCTTCCGTCACACGCTTTACAGAGGGAAGCAATCGCACGTCAAATCATTAAACAGACAAGTCATTAAAAGAGAATGAAAAAAGAGGAAAGGGGAAAGGTGCAATAAAGGTAATCGGGGAAATATGCCAAAAAGGGCGATTCCGTACTCCTTGTTCTCGGTGAGAAACTCTTTGTGCCGAATTCTCTCTCCTCTCTGCATCTTAATTGTTTCTTTTGTGCTCGTTCAACTCCCCTCACACACACACACACACACACACACACACTCTGGTGAGGTGTGGTGTGGTGTTGTGCGGTGCGGTGCGTTGCGGTGCGTTGTGGTGCGGTGTGGCGCGGGTGCGAAGGCTCAAGGCTGCGATCCGAAGTACATTCGTTAGCAGGCCACGGCTGCGTTTTAATTATACGCGTCGTGGCTTAATAAGGCTCCTCACCCGTTTTGTGCGTGTGTGTGTGTGTGTGTGTGTGCGTGTGTGTGTGTGTGTGCGTGTGTGTGCGTGTGTGTAAGGCTGCAGTCTCTCACCCCCCCCCCCCCCCCCCCATTCCCTCCTCCCTCCTCCCCATCAGTTTGCCGACAAGATCATGTGGGACCTTTAAACTTCCACCTGCAGATTATAGCTCTAATAAAGCTGTTATCAGCCCGTGAAGGAGATGGCAAACAGGTGAGAACAGAGAGAGAGAGCAAACGAGAGAGAGGGTGGTGGTGGGGGGGGGGGAAGATCTGAAGAAGACAGGGAGGGAGGGAGGGGAGGGAGGGAGGGAGGCGAGGGAGGCGTGCAAATACAGAACCGAGAGCATCGATGTGCCGGCAGAGATGAGATTATCTACAGTATGTGTGCTAACCGGCGGGGACACCGCGAGGATGACAACGCAGTCCTCCTCAGGGTCCGGGATCCAGGGGGCCCCGGGATCCAGGGGTCCCCGGGATCCAGGGGTCCCCGGGATCCAGGGGGGCGGGGCCAACACCTCTTCGCTTCCCGCTTGTGTGTTTTTTTCCCCCCCGTTCTTCAGTCCTCCTTCACCTGGCGGGGGATCAAAGAAGAGTATAGAAGAGAAAATGAAAGTGTCGGGGAGGACAAGTGAGAGAGAATACATGGATAGGACAGACAGATAAATAGATAGATAGACAGATAGATGAGATTGATATGAAGATAGACAAAAAGATTGAGTGAGAGAGAGAGAGAGAGAGAGAGAGAGAGAGAGAGAGAGAGAGATAGTGAGAGGGAGAGAGAGAGAGACTCAGCCGGTGAATTTTTACAGCTCTCCAAAATCATTATTGGCAATTAGCGTTCGTCAGGGTAGACAGCAGCTGCTTGTAATTACAGGTAGCCCCTCATTACTTTCAGTGTAGGAGAGAGGGAGGGAGAGGGAGAGAGAGAGGGATAGGGAGAGGGAGAGGGAGAGGGAGAGAGATAGGGCGGGAGGGAGAGGGAGGGTGGGAGAGGGAGAGAGATAGGGAGGGAGGCAGAGATAGGGGGGAGAGGGGGAGAGATAGGGAGAGGGGAGGGAGAGATAGGGAGGGAGAGGGATAGGGAAAGAAGGGGAGAAAGAGGGATATGGAGAGAGAGAGGGGGATAGGCAGAGAGGGAGGGAGATAAAGAGGGAGAGAGAGGGAGAGAGACATGGATAGGGGGAGAGGGAGATATAGAAAGAGGGCGAGAGAGGGAGAGAGAAATAGTGATAGGGGGAGAGCGAGGGAGAGAAACAGCGAGAGAGAGAGTGAGAGAGAGAGAGAGAGAGAGGGAGAGGGAGAGAGAGAGGGAGAGAGAGAGGAGGAGAGAGCTAGGGATAGGGGGAGAAGGGGGAGCGAAAGAGCGAAGAGAGAGAGAGAGAGGAGGAGGAACGAGAGAGAACAGCAAGAGAGAGAGAGAGAGAGAATGAGATGAGAGAAGAGCGAGAGAGAGAGAAAGAGGGAGAATATATAGGCATGAGGGGGGAGGGAGGAGAAAGGAGAGAGAGGAGAAAGAGATAGGCATGGAGGAGGGGCCAGAGAGAGAGGAGAGAGAGAGAGGGGGAGAAAGAAGATAGGCCATAGGGGGAGAGGGAAGAAGAGAGAGAGAGAGAGAGGGAGAAAGATGGCATGGGAGCAAGGGAGAGAGAGAGGAGAGAGAGAGGGGGAGAAACGATAGGGGATTAGGGGAGAGGGAGGGAGAGAGGGAGAGAGAGAGAGAGAGGGGGAGAAAGATAGGGATAGGGGGAGAGAGGTGGGGTGCGATGGGGGTGGGCAAACATTTTGTTGTTCCTGTGCCAGTGTTTATATTTATTTCTAAATTTCCTGCGCTGGGCTGTGGAGCCATACAACGTACTGTATACCAGCCTCACACCGCAACCAGCCAGTCAAGGGCTGGAGGCATCACAGGTGCAGAGAGGAAGAGGAAGAGGAAGAGGAAGAGGAAGACCAAGACGAAGACGAGGAGAAGGAGAAGGAGGCAGTCGTCTCACTGTAAACAGCTGACGCCAACACACAAATATTATGGGAGCACAATTAGCGGTTCGGTGGTGGTGTGTGTGTGTTGTCGACCGACACACAACTATTACGCCAGGACAATTAGTGTGTTGTTGTGCGCCTTGGTGTGTGTGTGTGTGTGTGTGTGTGTGTGCACGCTGCAATTTGTGCCGATGGTTGTGCGTGGTGTGTGTGTGTGTGTGTGTCTGTGTGTGTGTGTGTGTGTGTGGGGGGGGGGTGCTCTCGACCTGTCATGGAGGTTGCGGTTTGAGGTTAATCTGACCTGATATTCTGAGCACACTGTTGCCATGTCCTCCACCAACCGGCACAAGATGACGTAGAACCAGGAGGGGCCGGGGGGGGGGGAGAGAGGGGAGGCATCTCGTTTTAATTTTTTTTTGGATACACTCCTTGTGATACCAAAGCGGGGGGGGAGGCGGTTCAGCGGTTTATCCCCGCTAATGGGCTACGGATTGACAAGTCGGGAGTTAGATTCAGGTCACGGAACGAATGGAAGGAGGTGACCTTTGAAGACGGCGGCAGAAACTCCCGGAGATCAACCGCAGAGAGAGAGAGAGACTCCTTGATGGTGGAAACATTCCTCTGTGATCAGCGCACCTCGTCTGAAACGCTGGTACAGGTCAAACGGTACTACCTTCCCGTTTTTGCGGGGGGGGGGGTCCGGATTTTCTTCATTTGATCCAATTATCCCAAAGCAGAGCAAAGCAAAGCCTCTGGTCATGGGAGTGTGCGCCCATCCCTATCACATCAAATCAAATACCGCCATCAAAGTATTTTCCTTCCCCCCCCCCCCACACACCCCCACCACACACCACACACACATATTCTTCAAGACGACGGCCCGACATGATATATATATCACATTGGCAGACGTTGTTTCGGTCAGGAGAGTCCGGAGAACTGCTGAGGCTTTCCATTTCGCACAAGAACCCTCGCCTTGAAACACTGAAACACTTGATGTCGACGGCCTCCGCTGGCCGAGCTCCGCGTGTTGTCACTCAAGCGCCTGTAAAACGGGGCCGTGTTAACAATCCTCTCCGACTCGGCCTGGACCGCATCACGGACCCCATAACTAGAATAACCTCATGAAGTCAGAGAGAGGGAGGGAGGGAGGGAGAGAGAGAGAGAGGGAGAGAGAGAGAGAGGGGGGGCTTTTTGATAGCTATAAAAGGAGATATTTCTGCGGGCGAGGGTGATGAGGTAAACACATACCTAGGGCAGCGGTTGGCCTCCCGACGAATAGTTAATTAATGCCATGCTTAATGTGCCCTAGCAGCCCGAGGTTGCCTCAAAACCTCCACAAGAAATCCACCCGCAGCCGGGGGCAACAATCAAAGCAATTAACCCACGGTGGAAATAGCGTCGATGTGTAGATGTGTGTGTGTGTGGAGTGTGTGTGTGTGTGTGTGTAGAGTGTGTGTGTGTGTGTGTGTGTGTGTGAGCCCAGGCTAATAGGCTAATGTGGACCATGCTTTTTGCCTCAGACAGAGCTAAGAGGAGCTGGGCTGGGGGGACTGGATGCCCTCCTTTGCGTCGGGGGGGGGGCGCGGCGCTCAGCATGTAGGTCAGCCTGTGCTACACGCTGAGAGGCCTCCCCGCAAGGCTAGCAGAGGGCATGCTAATAGCAGCCGAAACATTAGCCTCGAAGACCCCCGCGCGCCGCTCCTAAGAGGCGCGCTTGTGTGTGTGTTTCTTTTGTGTGTGTGTGTGTCTGTGTGTGTGTGTTTTATTGTAATTTTTTTCGTTTATGTCGCCGGAAATAGTTATCATTAATGTCACGGTGTTGTTCGTAATCGTGTTCCCGATGCTTCAAGAAAACACTCAAAAGAAACGCAGCTTTTTCCCGCTTTGGTCTGCCGCGTGGCGCCGTGGTCGATTAGTTAACTCACGGTTGTTTTTCATTTCACTTACATTTTGAGACCGTGCCATCCAATTTGTGGATATTTTTTACAGCTGAATCACGAACGGAATTAAAGTTACCATCGCTGGAAAAGAAATATATAGGCTACCGATTGCCACCAAAACAGCCGCGCCCCCCCAAACCCCCCCCCAGTACCCCGCCACCAAAAAACGGACCAAACGAAAAGTTGTCCGATGTTTTGGATGTCTTCGCTGTACACGACGCATGATGTGTGTGTGTGTGCGTGTGTGTGTGTGTGTGTGGTGTGTGTTGTGCGTGCGTGAGTGGGTGTGCTGATGCGTGAGTGTCCCCCCCCCCCACTCCCACAACGACGGAGAGGAACACAATTCGAGGTTGTGTCGCACTGTAGTCGAGGATTTAACAGATGGAAGTGGGACGGAAAAAATCCACACGCATGGATCGCATGAATTTGCCGCCATGATTTCAGCTGTGTGTGTGTGCGTGTGTGTGTGTGTGTCTGTGTGTGTGTGTGTGTGTGTGTGTGTGTGTGTGTTTGGTTTCTAAGGAGGCTACGCCATCGGTTACTATACCGAGTCGAACATGTTTTTCCATTTTAATGTACAGTGCAGAGGAGCAAAAGCATAATTATAAACGTATGTTTGGACGCAGGTGCCAACTAGAAATTCTTACGTACTATTCACATTTTAAAGGGCCAGAAAGGGTTTTCTATCAAGTATATTCATCAGTTTCAACAAAATAATAAAAAAAAACAAACATCACAAGCCAACAGTTGCAGCAAGGCTACATAGCCGACGTTAATGCTCACGAAGGCAATAACTCCACTTGATTGGTTGATATTAGATGACATCACCTCGGGGCACCGAGCAGGCCCTGTGGTTGGAACCATTACCACACATCAAATTTTGTATTTGTTAATTTTATTGTATTTTATTGTCACTCTATATCCACACCTAATACGGTTTCGATTAGCAGAGCCTGCAACACAGGACTCAGCAGGCCCTGGGGGCGGAGCTACAGTAGCTGAAATCTGTGACAGCCTAGAACCTCCAGATAGTGTGTTGACGGTTATGATGTAAATAGAAATCAAACCTCAAAATATTTTTTTAAATAGATATTCTTTCGTAATTTCTTATATTCTATGAACAAAAAATAATTGTATCTCATCAAAAGTGGTAGGGCCTGCAGAGAAGGCCCTGAAGGCACTGTTGCACCTCCTCTGTCTCGACTCTAACTCACTATAAAACATGTATTTTCTGTCTCCATAAAAAAACCCGAACATAACTAAGTACCCTACATGTTAGCGCTTGTGTCTGACCGTGGTTAGCGGGGTGCAAATTGGAACACTGGCACAGCCGGGGTTTGTTCTCGCGTTGGCCGGCGTGCTGCAGTGCCGCATTCTAAAGGAACACGGCCGCATAAAAATGGATGTGTTGCGCATGTGCCTGTTAGCGCGCCGATTGTATTAACGGGTCGGTGTGTCAAAACCTGTGCGTGTGTGTGTGTGTGTGTGTACTGTGTGTACTGTGCATCTGTGTCTATGTGTGCGTGTGTGTGCTTTTGTGTGTCCGGGGGTTGTGCGTATACACCCTGTGGTGTGTGTGTGTGTGTGTGTGTGTGTGTGTGTGTGTGTGTGTGTGTGTGTGTGTGTGTGTGTGTGTGTGTGTGTGTGTGTGTGTGTGTGTGCCCGCGCGCGGCTCCCAACCCTGAGCTATTATGTGCAGACAGCAGGTATAATATCTGCAAACCATGGCTGCTGCGCGGGATAAGTAATGGCCCGGAGACGTCACCTTTATCTGCAGACACACTCCTGCAGCTGGGGCGGTGTATTCCCCTACCTCACACAGGTGTGGCTGTGTGTGTGTGTGTGTGTGTGTGTGTGTGTGTGTGTGTGTGTGTGTGTGTGTGTGTGTGTGTGTGTGTGTGTGTGTGTGTGAGGGTTTATCCCCACACCCCTCACACCCGCTCCCCTCCCCGGCTCTCTCGCCATCCCCCTGTATGTTTTTGCCACACACAAAAGTGGTCATGAGGAAGGGAGATAGGGGGATAGGGGGGTAGGGTGGTGGGGTGGGGGGGTGGTGGTGTGGGGTGGGGTGGGTTGGAGGAAAGGGTGACACATTCATTTCCTTTACAGTGGTGGTGGTGGAGGTGGTGGTGGTGGTGTTGGTGGTGGTGGAGGCAGCAGCAGCAGCAGCAGCAGAATTTGTATATATTTTTTATTTAAGAAGCTTTGGTCGTGTAAAAAAAGAAAAAAGAAGCCCCTGGCCGACCGACGTCAACGCCGGGGGGCCGAGCGAGCCGGGGCCGGGGGCGCCACCGGGGGCATCCCATCATGCATTGCACGAAAAAAAGATGGGGAAAAAAAGAAGGGATGGGACAGGGGTATGCCATGGAGGGTGCAGATAGGAGACGAGAGTGGAGGGTGGGTGGGTGGGTGGGTGGTGTTGGGGTGGGGGTGGGACATTTTGACGGAGACGGAGAAGGCGGGAGGTGGAGAAATGAGCGCGTGGGAGAGACGAAATGGCGTGCGAGATAGAGGGCGAGAGACACTTAAAATGAATGAGCGACGAGGAGGCGAGGAGAGAAAGAGAGGTGAGACAAAGGCAGAGAGAGAGAGAGAGAGAGAGAGAGAGAGATGGAGAAAGAGAGGGCGAGAAGAGAACGAGAGAGGAGAGAGAGGGGGAGCGAGAGAGGCAGGGAGAGAGGGAGAGAGGTGCGTTGTGGGCCCTGGCTCCATGGGAGGTTCAGCCCAATCATTTATAAAAGGTAAATGCTGGAGAAGGGGAGGTGGAGAGGGAGAGGAGGTGGAGAAGAAGAGGAGGAGGAGGTGGAGAGGAGGAGGAGGTGGAGGGGGAGAGGAGGAGGAGGAGGAGGTGGGAGGAGGAGGAGGAGGAGGGGGGGGGAGGGGGGAGAGGAGGAGAGGAGAGGTGGAGAGGGAGAGGGAGGGAGAGAAGAGGAGGAGAGGGAGGAGGAGGAGGAGGGGGAGAGGAGGAAAGGAGGAGGTGGAGAGGGAGAGGAGGAGGTGGGAGGTGGGAGAGGAGAGGAGAGGTGGGAGGAGGGGAAGGGGAGGAGGAGGTGGAGAGGGAGAGGAAGAGGAGGAGGGGGTGGGAGGAGGAGGAGGAGGTGGAGAGGAGGTAGGGTTAGGGTAGTTTAGGGTTAGGGGTAGGTTAGGGTAGGTTAGGGTAGGGTAGGTTAGGGGAGGGTAGGGTAGGGTTAGGTGTTTACCATCCAGTCTCGCTTGCCAATATCTCCAGTAAAGTCGGTCTAGTCTACCTCCGCCTGGCACCACTCTCATGTTGGTGTGTGTGTGTGTGTGTGTGTGTGTGTGTGTGTGTGAATATGTCTGCTACCTGTGGGCCTTGATTAGTCAATACACCACAGGTGTGCAGCCTCCACCTGTCTCACCTACCCCACCTGTCTCACATTCCTCCCGTCTCCCACCTGTCTCTCCTCTCCCAACTGTCTCACCTGTCTCTCCTCTCCCACTTGTCTCACCTGTCTCTCCTCTCCCACCTGTCTCTCCTCTCCCACTTGTCTCACCTGTCTCTCCTCTCCCACCTGTCTCTCCTCTCCCACTTGTCTCACCTGTCTCTCCTCTCCCACCTGTCTCTCCTCTCCCACTTGTCTCACCTGTCTCTCCTCTCCCACCTGTCTCTCCTCTCCCACTTGTCTCACCTGTCTCTCCTCTCCCACTGTCTCACCTGTCTCTCCTCTCCCACTTGTCTCACCTGTCTCTCCTCTCCCACCTGTCTCTCCTCTCCCACTTGTCTCACCTGTCTCTCCTTTCCCACCTGTCTCACCTATTGTATGCATATCACGAGTACAATATTTCTAATAACCAATACTGGTCGTTATTATAGGAATGAAGGCATCTATGATGACTAGTACTGGCCACTAGGTGTCACTAGTACTGTGCTGTCGTTCCACCGTCGGCCACTAGGTGGCATAGTTGCTCCGTGGAGGACCATATCTGGGTGACGTCACCGCTGGGCTGTGAAGATACAAACATAAACAATAGAATAATAAATGTACAGTGAATAAGCCTAATAGAATAACTGTAGAGGTAAGATAGATAGCCTCTTAGTGAAGGTGGTACCAGTCTCTTAGTGAAGGTGGTACCAGTCTCTTAGTGAAGGTGGTACCAGTCTCTTAGTGATGGTGGTATCAGTCTCTTAGTGATGGTGGTACCAGTCTCTTAGTGATGGTGGTACCAGTCTCTTAGTGAAGGTGGTACCAGTCTCTTAGTGATGGTGGTACCAGTCTCTTAGTGATGGTGGTACCAGTCTCTTAGTGAAGGTGGTACCAGTCTCTTAGTGAAGGTGGTACCAGTCTCTTAGTGAAGGTGGTACCAGTCTCTTAGTGAAGGTGGTACCAGTCTCTTAGTGAAGGTGGTACCAGTCTCTTAGTGAAGGTGGTACCAGTCTCTTAGTGAAGGTGGTACCAGTCTCTTAGTGAAGGTGGTACCAGTCTCTTAGTGAAGGTGGTACCAGTCTCTTAGTGAAGGTGGTACCAGTCTCTTGGTGATGGTGGTACCAGTCTCTTAGTGAAGGTGGTACCAGTCTCTTAGTGATGGTGGTACCAGTCTCTTAGTGAAGGTGGTACCAGTCTCTTAGTGAAGGTGGTACCAGTCTCTTAGTGAAGGTGGTACCAGTCTCTTAGTGAAGGTGGTACCAGTCTCTTAGTGAAGGTGGTACCAGTCTCTTAGTGAAGGTCATATCAGTCTCTTAGTGAAGGTGGTACCAGTCTCTTAGTGAAGGTGGTACCAGTCTCTTAGTGAAGGTGGTACCAGTCTCTTAGTGAAGGTGGTACCAGTCTCTTAGTGAAGGTGGTACCAGTCTCTTAGTGATGGTGGTACCAGTCTCTTAGTGAAGGTGGTACCAGTCTCTTAGTGAAGGTGGTACCAGTCTCTTGGTGATGGTGGTACCAGTCTCTTGGTGATGGTGGTACCAGTCTCTTAGTGATGGTGGTACCAGTCTCTTAGTGATGAGTGGGGCTGGTATCAAGTTAAACGCCATTTCACCAAGATGCCAGCGTAGATGCCCGTGAGAGACAGCGGAGAGGTATTGTTGTTGGCCATTATAATGGAGTTGAAGATTCAAGATTCAAGAGTTCTTTATTGCCATATGTAACAAGCACAATGGAATGCTTAATCCCCATTCACTCCTGCAGTATTCTTCTAAACATAAATTCTACAATTATGTACTATCTTACTAATTGTTCAGAGTGATTTTAGAATGTATGTTGATATGAATGCTGTTTAGAAGAGTACTTTTTACTTTTTATTTTAACTATTAGGTACTATTACTAATTTTTTGAGTTGTTTTAGAATTTATGTTTATAAGAATACTGTTTCGAAGAATACTTTTTACTTAATTTATTAGGTAGTATTACTAATTGTTGACTTGTTTTAGAATGTATGTTTCGAAGAATAGCTGGAGGAGTGAATGGGGAGTAAGCATTCCATTGTACTCGTTACACATGGCAATGAAGGAATCTTGAATCTTGAATCTTGATCGAGAGAAACGGATAGATTAAAACCCTCCGTTCTCCGAGCAGAAGAGGGTTATCCTACAGCTTTGGGTTTGAATGGCGGTTTTTAATTGAGTGGACTGTGCTGATTCACGACACACATGCCGCTCACTCACCTCTCTCTCTCTCTCTCTCCTCTTCTCTCCTACAATTACTTTCCTCCTTTTTTTTCCCCTCGCCTGCTGTCCGGGGTAAATGTGAATTACAGCCCAAAAATATGATATACGGTACTCAAGCACAACAAATCCCCCGCTTCCCTCCGCCTCCCCCCCCACGCGACCGACGACAGTAAACCAAAAGCCATGAATTTACACAAATCCGCACACACACCACACACACACACACACACACACACACACACAAAATTCAACTGGACTCAAATCAAATCAAATTCTCGGCTGGTTTGCATTACTTGCAGAAGAAGAAGAAGAAGAAGAAGAAGAAGAAGAAGGAGGAGGAGGAGAAGAAGACAAATATGAAGGAGAAGAAGCCAATCGTATTGCAGAAAGTGGTCAACATCGCTCGCCACTCAAATCCGTACTCCGGGTGTATAAATCAGCTCAGCCAGAGTCTCTCTCTCCGTCTCTCCCTCCCTCCCTCCCTCCCTCCTTCTCTATTCTCTCTACAATTTGCACCAAGTAGGGGCGGCTGCTGCTGCTGCTGGTGGTGGTGGTGGTGGTGGTGGGGAAGGAGAGGGGTGGGGGGGGGGGGGGGGGCAGGGGAATGGAGCTGTAACAGGCAGGCGAGCGAACACGCACACGCTGACCCCCGATGGCTGCGGCTGCTATTGTGATTTCCCCCGGGGCCCTCCTCTCTGGCCCGCGCCGGTACTCCGCCATCCAGAGGGAGGCCATTAATGCTCAGCCCCCCCCGTCCCCCCGTCCCCCCGTCCCTCCCCTGATCCATATGTATGGATGGCTGTTGTGGTATGTTCTGCACCCCCCACCGTCACGTCACCCCCACCCTCACCTCACCCCCACCTCCCCTGCCTGCAAACCTACCGGCATACCTCCACCCCCACTTGCCTCCATCCGCATCCACCTTATAGTGAAAAACCCCCCCGGCGCCACCGCCACCGCCACCACCTCCACCTCCTCCACCTCCACTACCGCAGCAGTAGCAGCAGCAGCAGCAGCCACCAAATTGGTTCCTTGTCCGCGGAGATAGTTAACAGTAATGGCCGACAGACACGGCCGACAAAAAGAAAAAAGAAAAGAAAAAAGGACGAGTCGGGGTGGTTTTACAAGCTCATTATTCAGGCCGCGACGCCGGGATCCTGGGCAGAATCTAATAGGATGTGTGTGTGTGTGGTGTGTGTGCGTGTGTGTGTGTGTGTGTGTGTGTGTGCGTGTGTGTGCTGTGTGTGTGTGTTTGCAGCAGACCTGGGGGTGGGGGGGCGGTGGTGGAAGAGAAGGAAGACGAGAGGGTGTCTTGTCCTCACCACCGCCACGCCTCCATGTCGTCAAACAGGCTGTGGGTCAGGGCCGGCGCACAGCGGCCCAGAGTCAGTGGTTGGTGGAGGAGATAAATGTAAGGCTATGGTTGTCGTGTTGTGTTGTGTTGTGTTGTGTTGTGTTGTGTTGTGTTTACGTCAAATCCGCTCCAAGGTTGATCGTAACCTCAGTTCCTCGCGTGTTTACACCGCTCGCTATATTGCCTTGTTGTTGGTTTGTCTACTTGTTTATATTCCTTGCTTATTGTTTATTTGCTTATTTGGTCATATTTCCCATTCCAAAAAAGATTCTTTCCCTTCAATTTGTGATATTTGTGATATTTGTATTGTTCTGTTGCACATTCCGCTGAGCATCGGCACTTTTTCCATTTAACTGCATTCTTGAATCTTGACTCTTGAATCTCTATCGATCTCGCTCTCTCTCGTTCTTAATATTCAAGTGTCGTTCGACTTCTTCTCCATCCACGATTCTCCATCCGTCTTCACGCACACACGCACTCCAATGCACAGGATCTGATTCATAATTTATGATGAGATATATGCGCCACCCCCTCAGCCTCTAATTGGCCGTCGCTACCATTAGCGTGACTGGACGTCTAGACAGTCGCCGGGTAAAGTGCGGAGAAATGCTCTCTTTTTTTTAATGGACCTCTTGCCATTTTGGCCCCCTAGAAAGCACCGTCTT